>JADHKT010000078.1:0-17857 GCA_019925285.1 Graphium sp. VPRI43844
TCTGTTTCTTCGTCGAGGGTTTGAATGAATTCATTTTGTATTAGGGGTTGTGGTCGTCATTGGAGAGGTTTTTGAAAAGTGTGAAGGAGGGAGGGTTATGACGCGTCGAGGCCGACACGAGAATTTTAATTCAAAATTGGCGTTTTTTTTTTTTTTCCCCCACTGTACTTAGACTGGTAGAAGGTTGCAATGCACATTACGGAGTACGGAGTAGTGGGCTGGATAACAGGGTGTGGGGTATTACGTAGAGTGATAAGATAAAGGCCAACGACGCGTTCGACTGGCGGGGTCAAAACCACTTACCCAAATATCAAGACGCTTCAGAACCAGCAACCAATAATACGGGAGTGCATTTCCCGTATACGCAATCCGTCTCGGGCACAATTATCATTACAAGAAGAGAGGGGGAAATACCATACGCCTCCTTCGGATTATTCCTTCTTCTCTGAAAGAAAGAAGAGGACGAGAATCATGGCGTCCAGACCGACGGGCTATGGTACCCAATCGTTTGGGGCAGCGGGAAACCGGACGTCGATGGCCGTGGGATCTAGTTCGGGGGGGATGGTGAAGAGTCGACAGCTTGTACGTCTTTTTTTTCTTCTCTCCCCCAGCCTCTCTCTCTCTCTCTTTCTTTCTTTCTTCCTTCTCGCCTTGGAAGCTAACGGGGTCATTGGGTCCCGATAGGCGAATTTGCATGCGCAGCTTGCGCAATTGTCGAATAATTTGGCGGATACGGAGAATCTTGTACGGATGACTAGTGTGCAGGCTGAGGCTATGAGGGGGTTGGGGAGTTGGCATGGTGGATTGTAAGTTTTTTTTTTCTGGTTTGATTTGTTTGATTTGTTGTTTTGGGATTTGAGACTGACTTGTTTTTTGGTAGGTTTATGGCTGCTAGTAAGGTTCTTGGGGAGGAATCTGTTAAGGAGCAGAGATGATTTTTGAAAGTTTTTTTTTTTTTGGTTTACTTGTGTTTGAGGTTCTGTGTGAATGGCGTTGGGTTATGGTTATGATGTTTATTACTCATATTGTTCATGAGCTATTGAGCTATGGATTCTGAGGTCATGGTGTTTGGCCTGTACTGATGATAGACAGGTAGCTAGTGATTCAATGGTGAACCTGTTCTGCGACGAACTTCCTATGTTATTTCCTCTTCTGGTTCGTTTGGTATCTAGACGACAGGTGAGATCCTTTCCTTGTCCTCGATGATCGATCGTCGGGGTAAATCTCGAGCTCGTAGGGTGGATCTTTGTTGCTCGTAGCTAACATGGCGGTGTCCTGGAGTCGGGGTTGAACCCCTGTTGCTTTCGTATTGCACGTAGGCCAGCGTTCTCATTGTGTCGAGATGGCAACTTCTCAAGCCTGGCTCTCCAATATTGGCCTTCGTGGCTTGATTTGGAGTGCGTCTTGGTTGCGGGGTAGTAAACATCTATCCATCCTGTGCAATGTTCAAGTGACACCAGCCATGACAGTATCGCCCTTCACAGGCTCAACCTTGTCAACCTTCGAATCCTGGACAGTTTCTCTCACAGGCCTCCTCTTCTGCCTCGGTCCATCAACAGGGTACTTCTTCTCCCTACCACATGTAACGCACGTCACGACAAACATATCTGCCCAGGGCTTGCGTCCTCCACGGCTTTCATTGCGTACTTCGTACGTGGCTGTACTTCCGGGAATGAGCAGTGTATCGCAGTGTTTGCAGAGTGTCCTTTTTAGAGCCGGGCCCAGTCGGATTTGAGTTTTGAGTGACACGGCGCGAAGGTCGGTTGTCAGACGGCGGGAGAGATTGCTGGCTGAAGAGGAAGGCTTGGTGGTGGGGGCTTGGGAGTCAGAAGGGGTGGGAGTTTGGGGAGAGGATGTGCTTTGTTCCGAGAGGTATGCGGCTGCTTGGTAGAGGTATGATATACGGGAGTAAATTCCGCGGTTGGGCACGCCTGGGGTTGCTTTGGGTTTTGCCATCTTTGCTGGTGTTGGGGTTGTTTTGTTGAAAGGTGAAAGGTGAAAGGTGAAAGGTGAAAGATTCTGGTAATCTCTTCAGTGGGCTGTTTAAAGCGTCTTGAACTGACCCAACCTCCAAAAAGGCCTTTGACGAATTGGTCTTATTTATCTCACTGTGTACATTGATACCGCATTCAGTTTTGTCCTGAGAATTGGATCTTCCTTCAGAGTATGGAGACTTAGGTATGAAGACTTAGGTCCCAAAAAAAGGAATGGAGTAGCGGTGATGGAGCACATTCCATAATATGTGTCCTGGACAAACCCAGCAGTCTATTGATTGATGATTCCTAATCTAGCGCCATTTTTGCTGTATGAACGGACTCCTTTGAAAGAAGATGGAATTATCATAAATTTAGTAATATTTTATGGCCTAGTCACCCACCTATCAATAATCCTGCATGCAAGCGAAGTGAAGAGCTGACAAGGCTGTTTGCATCATGTGATTTTGATCACGTGACATTATCTCGCAATTCGATTTGATTCGCCCCCTTTGTGTCCCCCTGTTTAACTATTTCTCCCCAGTCACAGCCTCATTCCAAACAAACCTTTCTCCCCACATCAACTCGTCTTCCTGAGTCGTCTATCCATCACTTTCTGAGCATTATCAACGCTCGCCCATACGCAACCTCTTTTCTTTCCACCGATCCTTTCTTCTTCTGTCATTTATAGACAGATCCCTATCATTCTATTGTCTCGCAGTCTAACCCGAACTCTTTACCACCCATTCTAACCATGTCCAACGAGGAGGATCTCATCGACTACTCCGATGAGGAGATCGGCACCAACGAGGCCACCATCACCTCCAACGGAAAGAAAGACGGTCTTGCTGCCGCAGGAACCGTCGACAAGAAGGGCAGTTATGTCGGCATCCACTCTACCGGTTTCCGTGACTTCCTTTTGAAGCCCGAACTTCTTCGAGCGATCGGCGATTGCGGTTTCGAGCATCCTTCCGAGGGTTAGTCATGAAATTTTGAACATACCCTAAGTCATTCCCAACCCCCAACCCTCAAGCGTCCGTCCATCTCGCAAGCCGGAAGAAGAAGACCACATACGAAGAGAAATGAAGAAGTGGCGCCCTTCTTCAGCCTCACACTTTAAGGGTGGCTATGCAATCCTGAAAAGAAAACTGCTCTTGGAGCGGCCATGCCCAAGGCACAAGCAATGTCTTGTCCTATTTCGATGGAAAGGAAAATGCGCACTCCGTTGTTGTTTTTTTTTCTCGGGCGCAAAAGACATGGTAGATGCATGCGAAATTCGAGTCGTCGACTCTTTTGAGGGGAACCCGCGTCTGTCAAGATGCGCGCGCGCGCCATGGCCCGATGGGTTCTTATACCCTTCCATGGTTTCAAATCGGCTTCTGAAAGGGTTGCCGATTTTGATCAAGTGCAGCGGCCATGTAGCCATGCGCCAATCTTCTTCTCAATTTTCGTCAAATGGATGGGTGCCGTGAACCGGTCGAACGCGTTTTGTTGCCTCTTGCGCCAATTGACATCAGCGCAATTCGCCCTCGGCCAGCCATAACATCCATACTCTCCTAGGGAGTGTCTCTGGCATCAGAGTAATACTACCAACTTGTATCAGTGTCTAGCCTTTATCGACTGGGCTCGCTACACTTGGATTCTCCTCAGTCTTCCTCCCTTCTTCGCAGCGCGCTCTCGCCATTTATTCTGCGATGGTGGACGGACCTTGAATTTGCCATTCGTTTCGTGTCGTCGTCTATTACAAACTTGGGAAACCTGACCTCTAACATCCGATCGCTATCCACAGTCCAGCAAACTTGCATTCCCCAGGCCCTACTTGGTGGTGATATCATCTGCCAAGCCAAGTCCGGTCTAGGAAAGACGGCCGTCTTTGTCCTCACCACACTTCAGCAGGTTGAGCCTGTCAACGGAGAAGTGTCCGTTCTAGTCATGTGCCACACTCGTGAGCTTGCTTTCCAGATTCGCAACGAGTACAACCGGTTCAGCAAGTACATGCCCGACATCAAGACCGGCGTCTTCTACGGTGGTACACCCATCCAGAAGGACGTTGAAGTCATCAAGAACAAGGACACATGCCCCCACATCATTGTTGGCACGCCCGGTCGTCTCAACGCCTTGGTCCGTGACAAGGTCCTTCGACTCGGCAGTGTTCGCATCTTCGTCCTTGACGAGTGTGACAAGATGCTTGACCAAGTTGGTAAGCTTTCAAACTTTTCTTACGACCCCGTTCTTGCTTCCTCGCTATGGCCAGTAGGAATACTCACACCTCGTGTATAATAGATATGCGCCGCGATGTACAAGATATTTTCCGTGCCACACCGCAGCAGAAGCAGGTCATGATGTTTTCGGCTACTCTCTCTGATGAGATCAAGCCTGTCTGCCGGAAGTTCATGCAGAACCCTACCGAGCACTACGTCGACGAAGACACGAAGCTCACTCTGCACGGTCTTCAGCAGTACTACATCTCGCTCGAAGAGCGTGAGAAGAACAGGAAGCTCAACGAGCTTCTCGACGACCTTCAATTCAACCAGGTCATCATCTTTGTCAAGAGCACCCTTCGTGCCACGGAGCTCGACAAGCTTCTCCGCGAGTGCAACTTCCCCTCCATTGCGGTCCACTCTGGTGTGAGCCAAGAAGAACGGTTCGTAAAGACATGGTCCCCTTTTAGCAAAGCGTACAACCAAAGCTCATCAGCCCCCTTTTGTCTCTAGTATCCGTCGTTATAAGGAATTCAAGGAATTCAACAAGCGTATCTGCGTTGCCACGGATGTGTTTGGTCGTGGTATCGATATCGAGCGCATCAACCTTGCCATCAACTACGATCTCCCCGCTGATGCCGACTCGTACCTCCACCGTGTCGGTCGTGCTGGTCGTTTCGGTACCAAGGGTTTGGCCATCTCCTTCGTCAGCACTGACCAGGACAAGGAGGTTCTCAAGGCCATCGAGAAGCGTTTCGAAGTGGCTCTCCCGTATGTTTATTTCCATTCTACACCCTTGCTTCTACGGACTTTTACTAATACACGCATAGTGAGTTCCCCAAGGAAGGCATTGATGCCAGCACGTACATGGCTTCTTAAGCTACCAGGACAGGATACGGTCTTTAATGGGAAATGTTTTTGTTTTTATTTCTTTGTTACGTAATGCTTGCTACATCTCTGCCTCGCAGCCTCAGGAGCCAGCATTTTCGTACTGTTCAAAGGCGCCATGTAGGCTCCAGTGTTTCGTTGTTGCGTAGCACATGGACTCGGAAGGTTGCAGGGCGGTGTTTGTAAGCTGGGCAAGGGAAATTGTTATATGGCCGGTTGGCTATTACAGTATACTAGGGAGTAGGTCAGGCCGCTTTAGGTATAAGAAAAAAAAACCGATGGCTCTATGGACAACAATATGATTTTCCGGCGTTCTTTTGGGGACGAACTCTTGGCAGGTCAGTGCGAACTGTGAAGAGAGTATTCTAGCACATACTCGGTACGAATAGGGCAACCCTCGCCGGACAGTCCGGGTAAGTCTTTCCTACGAACCCCTCATTTCAGCGTCGTCAAGGGCAGGGTTACAGTAGGAGGCCAAGCCGTCAGTAAGCGTGAGATGGGTGAGATGGTTGGATGGGTGTTATGGCTTACCTATCTTGCTATCCTAGTTTAGATGTGAGACCAGAAGAGCACATTGGCCTTCTCGTAGTTGCCTACTCCGTTGGAAGTTTCCGAGATGCCGTCCCGAGAAGATCGAAAGCAACACCCAGTTGGTTCCCCATGACTGTGCCCCCAACCACAAGGTGTACTATTTTGTAGACGGCCTTGTACTAAGCCGAGTGTCTGCCTAGGGCTGATGGGTCCATTGTCGTACATGGGCGGCTGTAGGGGCAGAGACTGGGCGAAAAAGCGGGGCATTTTACGGCTGTACGGGTGATGATTGGGCGAAAAGGCGTTTCAGAATTACTTCGTAAAATCAGACACACGCCCTACTTTAACGTCGTCCCAGGCGGGCTGCAGCATGGGAGGGGTTTTCCTTGAGTCCTTTGCACATTCCAACAAGGGAGGATCGTTGCTGGTGAAGTGCGGGGGTTGGTGATGAGGAAGGTTTATGCTGACGAGATGGAATGCAAAGGAATATTTGCAGAATACTTGTACCCGGGCGGTGGGTTTGGCACATTGTCTCTTTCAAGGGCGAAGCTGAAGACAGGAATAGGTTCAATATGGAATATTTTGTCCTGTACTCCGTACTTTCAAAAAAATGCATACCCAACTCGTGTTTCTGGTGGGAGGGAGGGAAACAGCATGGAATGTACTAATACTACTACTTCTTTTCTCCATTTCTAAACTAGAACATGGGAGCCTATTTGTAAGTGTGGCTCTCGAGATCGGGTTCTTTTTTCTATTCTAGGCAACAGCATTGTCTCATTCGTGAAACCAGCCATGCAACCAACTTAACATTTTGCATTCCTAGAACCATACGGAGTACGGAGTACGCGACTTCGAAATAACACTATCAGTTTACATATGCACATTCATTTACGGAGTATTATACATTTCCCGTTTCTTTTGATACAAAGTTCGGATCTGTAAGAGTACTAATCTCGATACCAATTGTCCGACGGTCCACAGGACCTGGGACACTGCTGTAGCGAAGAAGCAACTGTCGAAAGTTGTGGCCAGGCCCTTGCTTGGTCCTTTGAGTTTTACAGGGGAGGGTTAAGTGTAGGATTCGGAGTAAGATCGGATCGTGTTTTCATGGCATTTTTGCTGAGGGGTAAACCGGTTTATTGAGTGAGATTACTGGAGTAGGTTTAACTGCTTGGCTAGGCTGATTTCATGCGTGTATAGATTTATTCTGATAGATGCAGTTTTCACATTTTACTTGTTTTTTTTTTTTGGTTTTACGAAAAGGATGACTTGTGACTTGTTTGGAAGGATGAGTGGTTTGGCTTCGGTTTAGGGTTACATATTGTACTGAATATTGATTGACTTGGGCGATGATTGATGCTGGCCTACCTACTTCGTATGCAGTGCAGTAAGTGAGTTGACTTGACCTGAAAAAAAAAAGCCCCCAACAGATAGTGAAGAATACACCTGCAAAAGGAAATCATCGTGGAAAAGAAGTAAAAGAAGACGGAAAAAAAGAAATGCAGCTTTCGAAAAGTTGCACAAAAATATAAGCCCGACAGGAGTGGGATTCGAACCCACGCGTGCGAACACAACACCTTTTCTTCTCATTCGCAGGAATTCGATAGCAAAGTGTCGCCTTAACCACTCGGCCATCCTGCCTTATTGGGTTGGCGAATTCGAGCCTTGGTTGTGTCTATGCAGCCTCTGGAAACCTGGTAAGCTTTTTTTCTTTTTTCTTTTTTTCAGTGTTGGTTGTTTGCGTGGAGGCCTTGAGACAACAGCGGAGAAACTGGCTTGGCTTTTCGGTCTTCTCCGAATTTCCCACATCACGAGGGGAATTTCAGCTATGATGTTTTGAATTACAAAGCCTGGGATTTTTAGCCACAATGACGTTTTTTATTTTACTTTTTACTTCATGGGATTTGGATGAAAGGCACGGAAGACTCGGGTCAGTTTGTTTCTGATGACCGACGAGGGCGTGGGATGGTTGGATGGTTTGGCTATTCACGGGAACCAAGGCTGTTATGCTGGGTCTTACTGAGGATTGGTTGCGTCTACAAGTAGGCAACTGGTTGACGTTATGCCGATATGAGTCTTTCTTACTTTTTCTTGCTTGTACTCATTTCAGGTGTATTCTGAAACGGGCTGACTGGTCCAGTGGTAAACCTAGGTGAAGCAACTTGCGACAAAAATGAATCATGCCGAGTCATGCTCCGTGCTGGTCTCCCCTGTAATCCTATCTATGATGACATAACGGGCTTACTTAAACAGCCTGGTTCACTCTCTGGCTTTGACCTTCACGACGCCTTCCGACGGAGTCTTCAGCCTTGTTATCTTTTTCACAAACAGACTAGTTGCCTGATTGCCGAGATCGGGCGTGTCTCGTGCGCATCATTATCGTGGTTGATAACAAGAGAGATTAGAGATTCACGGACCACTATCATTTTTCGCTAACTTTTATTTCTCATAATTCTCATACGGAGTATTCCTTAGTATTCCTTCGCATCATGTGGCCTAAGCGGGTTAAAATCCTCCGTGAGTCACCTCCGGACAAAATAGCTCCAGGCGAACAACCGTCGAAGGACACCTGCTAAAAGGAAAAAAAAGAAATGTTCAGGACAGGATGAACTAATTCCATCACACTAAAGCACCCCATAATCATGAGAGAAGAAGGGGAGAAAAAGGGTTCCCCGAAATCCCAACGTAGGTTTTACCATCGTGTAAGCCAAGTAACTGGTTATTATCTCACAGTCACGCCAGAAACCCACAAGTAATCAATAAAGTCGTATAATCCTGGGCCAATAGCACGCGTTGTTATACAAGCTCTCGTTGAAGCTGGTGCAATATAAAGACATGGGAACATTGTGAGTAAGATGGCAAGATGGGAATAAAACAAAACAATAATGATGGTTGTCTCGTGATCGGTTGACTTTTTCTTGTCTGAACAAGGTTTCTGGATCTGGTGATTCTGTGGCTTTTTTTTTTCCATCTGCGGTGTTTGTTTTCTTTTTCAGTTCACCTGATGCACGACAGGCGGCCGATTTTGGCAACCCATCACCTGCCTATGGACTTTTTTTCTTACTTTTGGCTTGCCTGGTAACTTCACCAAGGACGCCAGGCTAACATCGTGACCCTACGACCCCTGCTGCAATTCGTGTTCTTTTATAAAGAAGCATGGAAATTTGGTTTGGCAGCCAGTAACTAAAAAGCCCAAAATAACCATATTGTTCTTGAATACGGTGATTTTCCGTGGTGTTACCAACCCGACTTAGAAACCACTGTACTGTGGCCAACTTGAGGACTGTAAACTAAAAAAAAAAACCACACCAGTGTCAACATCTCAAATTAGTTTACACGTCGGCCGTGGAAATGGCCCAGTGTAACTGTACACTTGCCATACCTCCTTGCTCCCCTCGGGGAACCACCGTTTGCCCGTTACTCAAAAGAACAATAGAACAATATCGAAAATCGTCTCCTACTCCTACTCCGTATTCCGTGACATTGACTCAGGAGACAACTTTTCTCTTGTTTCTTCGGGTTTCTGCGGAGTCGTCGGGTGTGGGTGGGCTGCTCCTAGTCCATCCCATGAAATCAGAGTGTTGGTATTGGTGGCAATGCTTTTGAGGAAAGAAGGAGAAGGGGGTGTGGAGGCTTGTGAGGTTGTTCAAGTGGATGGGTGTGTGTCGTCGTCAAGTCACATTTTCCCTCGATTTTCCCCCTCTTTGGATTTTGGAGAAAGAATGGAAGAATCGAGGCCTTTCGTGTCTTTCTCTTTGTCTACTTGTACTTGGTAGGAAGCGTTTGTCTACTCTCGGGCTAACCGTGCTTTTCTTGTCCGCTTGTCCATCCTACTAAAACAAGAGCGTACTCGGAGTACAAGCTGTTCTGTATCCTTGTAGAAGATTTTTTATTACTGTTCAAAATGACATGTGCCTTGTCCATAGGATTCCAGAGGTGTGGAGGTGCGCTGCCACCCTTCCCTTCGAGTTGCAGCAATAAGAGCCTCTCTTCTTATTCGCGAGGCTAGTTTACCGAATATCTTTTCCTCGAGAGGGGAAAACTTGGCTGCCCCTTGGACATGCAGACGAAAAATAACCCCCTCCAAATTCACCATCCGTTTCTTCATAATGTGAGTGATACAAAAGTACGGAGTAGAAACGTCTAAAACGTCTAGAGGTTTTGGAGGTGGGCCGTATCTTCTTTACATGTGGCCTGAAGCTATTCGTGGGTGTTGAATACAAAGCATACAGAGTGTACGGAGTAGTTGCAAGTACTCCGTAGATACGACGGCTTCTACCCTCACTGGCGGGAGGGGGGGGGGGGAAACCAAACAGCCAAACAGCCAAACAGTCTTCTTTCCATCCCTGATTCTTATATCCAGTCATGGATACTGAGACGGCTGAATCTTGTCCGGTTGGCCAAATATGGCATTCCTGGTCCAGACGGGCAATGTGATATTCCTTCCAGTTTAAGTGGGGGGTACGCTTCATTCTAGAAGGATTGTATGAACTATTGTGACTTGTGATTTTTTGCTTGCTTTAGGTCCAACAAGCAAAAGTATCCCGTCAAAGTTCATAAAGAGAGAATAACCCAAACAAAGTTCTTGGGACCTCGAAGCGAATACCTTTCGAGGTGCCCTGTTGACTTCTTGTTACGTGTAGACGCGTTCCTTTCGTGGGGGTTGCGGTTGAAGTCCTCCAGGGTGGCCAGGAGGGTCCCCCGCCCCATTCCATTAAGCTCAAGATGATCTACTAAGGGAGGGTGATTGATTCGAGGAGTCTTGGCTGATGTGTGAGATTCAGCGACTTGCCGTCGTAGAAACAGTGCGAGCAGATTTGACCCCCCCCCTTCGCCATTGATGAACTCCTGCCCAGATGTATCGTATCGGCACCTTGCCCTCTTAGTTCTCTGAATACCTCGATTTTTTATTAATAGAAGTGCAGGAGGGGTCGCTAGGGGCAATAAACGTCTGGCCCTCGAATTGCCCCATTATTTCCAAGACTTACGAAGTTTCATCAACGGCCAGCTTCTGCACGTATTCCAGGAAGTAGGATCAGAGATGTACGTGAGTCTGTGATGGACGCCTCGTCAAAACCTAGTTTCGCATTTCATCAGCCAGTGTCGATACGTCGATTCCCGTATAAACCATGACAATGATGGAGCTCAAAAAGGGCCTCCTCTGCCTTGTTGCTGAGAATTGCGTGTGGGTGGAGAGTTATTGGCGATCGGCAGGCGCAGTCCAGCGGCAACCAGCGCTGTAAATTAGGGTATTGTACTCCGTACGGAGTAGGCGCATTGTTTCTCTGGTGGCGGTGCTCATCCACTACGCCACCATCCAATTTCCAGAGCTTTCTTCTCTTTCCTTCTTCGATGAACGCGTGTTCAATTGTTGCGAAAGAGTCAATACTCCGTAGTCCCTTGCACTTTAAACTAAACTACATTTCGACGCGAGATGGCGCAACGCCGTACTCCGTACGCGAAAGAGCAAAATGGAGAAAACAAGACGTGTTTAAGATGGCCGTTTACAGTTACTACTTGCACGGAGTATTAGAGAGAGAGAAGGGGCCAACCCCTGTTTCCAGTTCACCCTGGCGACTTCATCATCGACCCCCGTTGCCACTCGCCTACACAATCTGGTTAGTCACTCCAGGCTGCTACTGGGCAGGCAAGCAGAGCCTTGGGCATCACCGCTGCCGCTTCAGTACGGAGTACTTCGTAATACTCGACAACTGGCACTGATGGTGGAGGCACAGCAAGCCGCCTATCGTTGAGACAGCCTAACAGGCATAAAAAGGCTTCGTAAGGCACTAACTACTACTCCAAATGGCCAAAAGGTCACATCCCCCTTGTTACTCTGCATGATACTCCGTAGGTTGGCAACGACTATTATTGGCGATTGCGCGACTGAATCAGTGATTACCGACCCTTCCACCGAGGAGAAGAAATTAGTACTGATCAATCGGTACATTTGAAGCCAGATGGACTCCTCGCAGCCTAACCGACGACTAATACGGATTAGTGGTTGAGGTTTAAGGAGCTAGCAAGTCCCCTGGCTTTGCCTTTGAAGTGTCCCCATGTGGAAACACCTATTGCCCATTGACTGTATCTAGTAATATCTCCTCTTTGTGACTCTTCGCCTTCTGATGGAGAGCAATCCTGGACATTACTCGTGGGCAGGGTCCAATCTCCTTGTACTTCGCATGTGCTGCCTGCTGTCGAGTTTGGGATTGCCCTTTTTGTCCAGCATCGAGACGATGCACAGTGATCTTCGGTTGGTCTCTCTCGGCGGGCCTCACCTGCCTATGCGAATGCAATATGGTCGTCTCAGATAGATCTTGCTTGTACACAAAATGGAACGCCGAACACGGGGAAGAACAAGGCGCTGATTCTGAGGGTCATGATTCCCAAAGATACCCATGAGTAGGACTGCTCTTGTCTGCATGTGTCCAGGACTGGTTGCAAATACGAAGTAATAATTTATCAACGCATCTCGTACTCCGTATGTCGTGCCTGTAACACGCTGTAGTACAGAGGTGCAGCAGATAGTTAGGCTCAAATACAGCGTTAACGCCCTGTAAACGGTAATAACGTGTCGAGTGCTTAAAACTCTTCAAGTAAACTAGTTTACTCTATTCGTACTTGTTATTACGGTAATACTCGCATAATACCGAGTACTTCTCTTTTGCAACTTCAAATGTGCGCTAGACCATTTCTGCGGCGTACTAGACAAGGGGGCTGGACATGAGGCTAACGTTGACTGGCCAGAATTGTCTATTAGTGGATCCATGCCATCTCTTCTCAAGAGTATCAACCAATGACGCTACCTTTCGAATCTAAATTTACTGGGTCTCGAGTACGGAGTAGGCCCATCTCCCTTCAGAGAAGTACACGTACGTACCTACTGAGAGGGGGGCGGCAGGTTGTTCACCCGGAACACAGTTTACAATGGGGCCCGGGGGTAGTCAAGGTGGTGTGCAAGGTGGAAGCGACTTTGTCCGCCACACCAGGAGAAGTACATGGACGAGTGAAGGAAAGTGTAAGAAGGTACTAAGCAGGACCTAAATGATACTTGATCCACCTTTTTCCAAGTGCTCCGAATCAGCCACCTCTGCAAGATGGGCAAGTAAAAAAAAACACGAGGAAAAGTACTCCAGTCTCCAAGAAGAAGTACCTCGAAGAAGTACCGATACGGTGGCAATGTACCCTCGTACGTGACCTCGTAGCTCTTCGACTTTCCTAGCACAGTGCATCTCGCCTCTTACTGGAGGATTTCCCAGTCTACCCACCTATTCACTTGTCCTCGCAGCCAGTCGTTTGTAGTCCTCGTTTTGTGTGTTGATGATTCAAAACTATGCGTCTCCCACTTTTCCAGAATTGTGTCCCCCTTCTTCCTCTCCCCCTTCCATCCGAGCATAGATCTATCAAAATGTTTGCTTTCGAGATTATGTTGTAAAGGGCGAAGGCGACTTCTTCACGAAAGTCTGCTGATGTCTCTTTTGAACCATCTAATGAACACCCCTCTTACTTATTCTCTCAATTTCCCTTTCGATTTGTGAAGATTTACACTTTGCGCCTCCCTCTGTTTGCATTTTCCCCTCCCTCTGTATAACTTTACCCATAATCTTTCCCTTCCCCCTCCCAAACCGCTTTCCATGCTTTCGAGCGTAGGAAAGCATTTTTAAAAGTTTGTTTTCTTAACCACCACCGCCCTCTCCCTGGGACATCTCCGCTCCTGTCTGGAAGGAAGCGCAGCGACATTTACTTGTTCCTTGCGCCTCTACCAAATCCCCCCTCCAACGAAAAACGACCACTAAAAAAAAACGAGAAGACGGCGTTCCTCACGTAACCCGGCAATCAAAAAATAACGACCCAAAACCGAAACTCCTGTCGAATACAGCATCGACGGAACAACACAAATAATCGCGCCGAAAAGTCCTTGATTTTATTCATCTTGTTTTATATTTTCCTCACTCCTTGTTCTCTTAATCTTCCTTTGTTCGATACCTGGTTTCGCCACTTGTTTGCCGCGCCACGACTCCCCCCCACCTGACACTTGACTGTCATTTCAGGCTACAGCGCCCCTCTTCCCCCCCATCGCCCCCCAGTCAGAGCCAGCTACGAGTATTTCGCACTCCCAAATTACCACACTTTCAGTTTTTAGTGGCTCTAGCCGAGAACGGCCCAACCATAGCCTTCGCCACAGGGAAGAGTCATAACCTCACCACACGACCACGCCAAACCACGGCGCATAAATCGTCATACCTTTCGCCTTCCGTCCCTTATCGCCCTCCGAACCTTTAGGCGGCGACGAGCGACGAGCGTTAGAGTCACATCCCCGACTCTATCTCGACAATAGTCTTCGGATAAAAACTCTAATCGCTTTCACTCCTCTCCCTTTCCTTTGCCCCCTGCCCCCTTGCTGGACCTGTACCCGATCTGCGCCTCGTCCAACATCGTCATCTCTAATCTGAACAACTCATATCATACTCATCTACCATCGTGACTTTGTGGTGACCGTGTCCCCGCCGGCCGCCATATTATAACCTCACAAAACCCTCCCCCGTCCTCCTTCTCACAAGTCTCGGTCATTGTCACACAATGATTCTGGATAGACTTGCCTTGCTCACTCTAGTCGCCTGTCCAGCCTTGCCCTCCGGTCTAATTCTTCGTTCCGAGTCGGTTTCGAGCTCCTGCATTTAGGGAGTTCTTCGTTTACTCAACAACACCGCCGTCGCTTTAGTGCGATACACTGACGGTTCCGTTTAGCTTCCATTTCATTGGATGCTTTGGTCGCGGAACCTGCCTCTATTCTACGGTACTTACGAATTAGTTTTACGGTGTCACTCGACACCATCCGGTTGACATAGCTTTGACGGGCGACTGGGATACCACCACCAGCTTTTTGTCGAGTTATATATAATTGCTTTATTACACGCCATTCCACCTACCTACCCGACCTGATTGTTTCCTCACCTCTCTTCAACCTTTGAAGATGAAGGCCGAACTTGAAACCATTTCGCCTCTCGATAGATCCTTTTCCTTCCGAAACTCATCGTACACCTCTTCCTTCTCGACCTGTGCCTCAGTCTCGTCCTCCGTCTGGTCCGACGCCTCACAAGGCTCAATCGATACTACCATTTCCTCTCAATCGTCCAACCCCGACTTCTCTGCCCATACTAAGCCTACGAGCCCCTGGTCCAACAAGAACCGACTCCGCCTTGCGGTTGATGTCGTTGCTCCCGAGCTACGCCAGAACCCCCGCCGCACTAGCCAGGGTAGCGTCTCGAGATCGGGATGCCCTCCTAAGCTCGTCCATCAGAACGACCGAAAGGTCAACTTTGTGGACAACCTTGTCGGTAAGCAACACTTGGACATATTTGTCGATCCTCCTCGCACTGGATATCCCAATACTTAGCCTTCCTTCCCCACCAAACAGATTCTGCCGCTTTGATTGTCGAAGCCATTTGGCCTCTTTCCTCGGCACCATGCCGCAGTGACACCGGTAGCAAGGCCGGTCTTTCTTTGCGCTCCTTCATCCAGGAGACGTTGAAACGATCGCGCACGAGCTATTCGACTCTTCAGGTTACCATGTATTATTTGATTCTCATCAAGGACCACGTCCCTAAGCAAGATCTGTCTACTGAGCAAGCTCACGAGGTGCACGAGAACCGCGCTCTCCAGTGCGGTCGACGCGTCTTCCTTGCGGCTCTCATTCTTGCTTCCAAGTATCTCCAAGATCGTAACTACTCGGCACGCGCCTGGAGCAAGATCTCGGGTCTCAACACCAACGAGATCAACCAGAACGAGATGGCATTTCTCCTCGCAGTCAACTGGAACCTGCATATCACTGACCCCATCTGGCAACGATGGACCAAGATCCTCTTGAACTACCGACCTCCGCCACCGCCTTCCCCTGGATTCGGACTCAGCCGCTTTTGCTCGCGAGCCCACGAATGGAAGAAGGCTATTTTGAAGCTTGGAGCAGACCTTGTCAATATCGAAGGCCTTGTGCCATTCGCTCGCTGCGCTGCCCCGGTCGTCCGAGACTTGAGCATCAGCCCTAGCACTAGCCCAAGCCCATGTCTTGGATTTGACGCGAACGAGCTCCCGCCGTTGACCCCTACCGTCATGGAACCTCCGACCCCTTCCTCGATTCACACACCCGGTCGCCTTGTCCCTGCCCTTGGGCTTCTTCCGACTCCCAAGCTCACCCCACAGCAGAGTGGGTTCTGCACTCCTGCAGCGAGTGTAGGTGCTCAGTCTCTTGGGAAGAACTCGGCCATGTGTCTAGCCATGGCTCATGCAGGCAGTGCAAACGCAACTCAATTTCTCGACCGTCTTCCTGCCTCGATGCCATCTACCTCACCGCAAGGCTACTTTGGTGCTCGCCGTTCATCCCTTGCCAACTCGGTCTCCACAGCGTCTTCGCCCGAGTCGATGATTTCCGATGTCTCGCGGTCCTCGCGGGCCTCGTCAATCTCCTCGGCCTCTTCGCTGGGAAGTGCTACGATGCCGTGCCGGTACCGAAATGCGAAACTAGGAGCGGATCGGCCATCATTGCGCCCCATCATTGCGCCCGTTCCAGAGGACCATGCAGAGGCTTTCTTCACATGCTCTCCTGAATCGTACGTCACGGGGCAAGTAGGCAAACTTGGCAATCTGAGTCTCGACACCCCTCTGGCCCGCCAACAGCGTTCGCTTGAGGATATGACACATGAGCTACAGGCTCCCGGCAACGATGCTGCGCGTACCCTGTCTGCACTTCGTAGCGAGACCTGCTCTCCCATGTCGATCGCCTCGACACCTGTTGCTAAGATCGGCACGAAGCGCAGCAGAACAAGCTTGACCGAGAACAACCCCTTGCAGGAGTCGGTCCGTGACATCCTCACTGGTCGATTAGCAGACTCTGCCTGGCCCGACACCCTCGTTCGCTCCCAGACGAGTGTCACAGGAGCCTACTTGCAGGTACCTACGTCTCACGGCTGGCGTAGCAACAAGCGTGTATGCTGCTCGACCGAAGCATCGGCGGATGTGGGCCCTTCACTCATGCATCCCAGCATGGCGCTCGGCGGCTTCGGCCGTCCGGGCATGTGGGACGGTATTCTTCACGACTAAAAACCCCGTCTCATGTGCTACGTTGCAACTTGAGAAGACGCCTTTCTCAGTTTACGAATGTCTTGCTGCCTACCCTGGGGCGGCAAGCTGTCAACACAAATGAAGAAGACAACACAGGACGACAATACTTCACACACCCTTTCCTTCTGTCGATAATACATAATACCCGTGACAAGCTCTTCAGTTACTTTGGACCTTGGGGGATCTATGCATAGCCTGGCGCCGGGTCGGAGAGGCATGATTGTTCCTGTTACTTTTTGTCATTCTCTCCTTCCGGACCTCCTCCAGTTCTTTTGGGGCTGGACGTCCATGGCGAAAAGTTGAGCGCAATGTTTGCATTATTTCAGAGTCAAGGGGCATTTTGGGAGGGGTTTCGGAAATCAAGCCGACAGATACCGGAAACGTATCCTGTTTAGGCGGCGAAGGCGGCGTGTTTCTTTGATCTTTCTAGCATTTTTCTTGTTTCAGAGGGGGAAAACGGTACGAGCGCGGGACACTGTGCCTGGGCGGCACTGCTGGTGAAATGTGTGGACCGCGCCAGGGACCTTGTCCAGCTCAGTGTGTACGATCTAACGGAGAGTGGAATGTTGGCAGTTGAGGGCTTGGAAAGCTCGTAGCCCGGGCGTGCGACTAGGTTGAACATCTATCACACCGTCTGAGAAGAAGCGAGATATGGGAAACGTATACTTGTAGTCTGGAAATAACGACAACACCACGCATGGGCTACGAGAGAAAGAGATGGGATCAACGGGACTATGGGAATGATGGGCATTTGGGAATAGGAGGATAGCTAGTATTTTCTACTTTTATTTCAATCGAAATGAATGGAATTTATACAAACAAAACATGCCGTCTGTTTATACTATTCGATGAAGCTTTAGACACCTGGTGAAGATGCAGACAGATCCAGTGTGGGAACAGCAGACAGGCAGCCAGCCTTGCTCGCTCTGCGGTCCGAATACTACCAGCAAAAACCCTTTTACGTGCGTATTCAGACAGTTACAACAGGGCAGTAGCCATCGGGCTCTACAAATCGAATCCAGCACCTGGAATCTGATCACAACCGGTACAAGCCAAAAGTAGTTTACATTAACCATCCACTGTAAAACTCTGGGGGGGGGGGGGGGGGGGGGGCGGGGGGGGGCGCGGGGGGGGGGGGCCGGCGGC
>JADHKT010000078.1:17867-134775 GCA_019925285.1 Graphium sp. VPRI43844
TGGGGCTAAAAAAACCAAAACCCCCACCTGTAATGTTAAAAAACCCGGAAAAACCAAAAATTTTTTTAAATAAACCACCCCCTGTAAAACTTTAAACCCCCCCCCCCCCCCCCCCCAAAAAAAAAAAAAGAGTACACGTGCAAAGAATGTATAAGTGTCTTCATGCGCTAAGGTGGAGGCTAAGCTGGATGGCTTGCAAATGCCTGAATTCCCTTTTCGGTTGCGCGATACCGAATGACTCACACCGTGGACAGCCTGACGTCCTTTTTCCAACTTCGCTACGCCAAATCCGATTTCGGCCTTTATTTTTTTTTCTGTGTATCGTGTTAAGGGGTGGTAGTTGGCTTTGTTTCAGTATTATGCGAATTGTAATGGGTGTGGCGTGCGTTCGTCGAAGGGTAGATTTTGTGTGTGTGTGTGTGTATGTATCTCGTCTCTGTGTTCTTTTGGTTGCATCTGGTTTGTGCCCGACGTCATCATAAATGGTGGTTTTTGGTGTATAGTGTGCGGGGAAAGCATCTGGCCAGACGAATTACCTGTTGCCGTTGTGGGCATAATTGATGGGACGGTGCCTAACGGGAGGCCCTTGTTGTAAAATCATTATGGCATCGTTTATGCGGGTTTTAAGAGTCGATCGAGAGTCGGACGGAAAGAGGTGCTTGATTGCCTCGACGGCTTGCAAGGGCCAAGATGTGAAATCGTAGGCCTTTCTCGAAAGAAGGTGTCCTACTACTGCATCAAAGTTCATGGGGGAACCGGCCCAGTTTTGTATGGATTCGTATTCGTCCTAGTACAAACGTTAGACTGGTTCTTTGCCTCTGTAGACTGCTGTTATTGGTAGTTTACTCACCTCCCAATCATAGACCATCATCCTTGATCCTCCCATGACTATCCAAAACAAACGCTGCCTCATCTCTTCGTCCCATGGGCCTCGCAGGAGGCTTTGCGGGATCCGCACGTCAGGATCAACAGTCCGGTGATAGAGCCCAAGCGTTGGAATCATGTCGGGATCTTTCGAGATGAGCTGGAACTCATATTGGAAACATTCGTGAGGTTGGAAATGGTCAATCCCCCCAGAGCAGTGAGCCCCGAGCCGGCATTGCTCACAGGGGCCATAACAGTGGAAATTCCAGTGGTTGTATGGACGACCGCGCGCGTAGTGTGTGACAAAGTAACGCTGGGCATCCAGTATCAGATCTAGCTTCGCCCACGATTGGGCCAGAAGTCTTGTCTGCAACTCGTGTTAGACAGAAACAAGACGAAAAGAGTGTGGAACGAGGGCCGACTCACCTGGGCTTTTGCTTGAACTTGGTCACTTTCAGGATACTCCAAGTTTACAAGACTGTTCTCCCTATGGTCATGGGCGAACTTGTATGCAGAAGGTCTCTCACCACGATACCGGTATTGGATCTGATACAACTCACGCCAATGTATCTGGTCTTCGAGCAACTGGCCAAAGTATTGGTCCCATGTGTTGTGAAATACAGATTCAATCAGTCGGACTCGAGTTTGCCGGCCGCTCAGCATAAAGTTCAGCGAGCGATCCACCAATGCAAGATGAGGGTTGAGGCTGAAATAGTATATCAGCTCTAGGATTTCCGAGGGCATACGGTGCAAGATGCTCAGCTTCTGTTTGTCGGCGATAGTCCCCTTTCGACCCGAGACAACAGGTTCGCGCAAAGGGCCCTCTCTATACTTTACAGATACAGGGGCAGCAGAAGCAGCTTTTGTCAAGCTAGCCGTGGAAGATTTGGCGTTCGACGACTTCTCGTCAGGTTTCTTCGGCATATTGAGGCGGGAGCCTCGCCGCCTCGATGGTGGCATGTGGGCTATCCAGACAACAAATATTGCACTTTGACAAGAAATTTGCTCGGCCTTATGTTGAACAGGAGATATGCGATATGGCTGTGCAATGCATTATAGCCAATACGGAGTACATAGGGAAGGTGTTTGATGCGGCGTTATCGGGGGGGGGCAGTCGATTAAGTTGGGGTTTTGGCGAAGTGAAGCCTGAAATGACAAAGTTAGAAAACTGATGTTGCCGTTGGTATCAGTGGCGCAACTGCCAACACGCCCTGGAGGGGTGGTACAAACCCAAGGTTGAAGTCAAAGTGAGGTGAGAATGGAAAAAGCTTTCCAGCCTTGCATCTCACCCTCTTGAGATAGCCTTTTCTTTAATGGCTGCTTCTAATGTACCATTCGCCACGTTTAGGGTGGACCGGCCACTGGAGCTGTTGGCATTATCCCCTATAATTGTAGTGCTACAGAGAAACTCTCAGCAGCTGCTTCTCTATCAAGTTGAGCCTCGATGCCCATCAATCTCCACTTAACCATGAGTTTTTTTTTCCTCTCAATAGGACAACGTCATTTCTATGAGGCCCAATAAAAAAAAAATATATACGCAGTATATCCAGACTAACGCGCGCCCCTTATTGTCGACACTCAAAGTACCAGAGTCGAGGCTCTCACAGCTCTTATCAGATAAAAAAGAAGCACTTCAAGTTATAGCTCCAAATAATCCTTATTTTGATTACACCTTGGCTTAATTGGCAGCATATCCTACACCGTCTTCTCGAGCCCTTTCTGGTGCCGGTCGCTTCGAGGCGATGCCCTCCGGACTCGGCTCGCCCGTTCCCTCACGCGCAGCCCTCCGATTCCTCCGAGCCCAATCCGGCGAGATCCCATACTCGCTTGCACCATGTCGCTCAATTGTACGGAGGTGTCCGCGAGCCACGGCGGTTGCGAGTGCCGGCGTCTCCGGTGAAGCGAGGTGGTACTCTCAGACATCTTCTCAACGTCACATCCTCGCCCCTCTAGAACACAAAGCAATCCGACAGCCGTCTCTTCTGCTACGACCCCGGCGCGCTCGAGTCGTTGCCGATCAGATACCTACCAACCATCCCTCTGCGACGTTCCACCTTTCTACCTCTACGCACCGCTACAACGTTTCCTGCGACTCTCCTTCGAAGAAGCCCCCTCGGCAGACATGGCAGGAGAAGCTTTGGGGCCTCGCTGCACGCAGGGGCTCGAAGCCTTTGCGGTCTGACGACCTGCCGAGCTCGGATACTATTGATAACAATACCATGTTCAGTGGGCGACGGACGCAGGCTGCCAAGGCCGCTCTTGAACCACGACTTCGATGCACAGAGGTTAACGAGGAAGGCGAAGTGATTCTCGTTGACGGTGAATTCAAAAAGACTGAGCTTATTGCCAAGGTACGTGTGCCTAGTCCAGAGGGTGCTAAGTGTGCTACTGTCCTTGGCCTCCCATTCTAACCGGTGACCTACAGTATGGCCTGCTCCCTCGCGATTTACGAAAGATTGATTCTTCCAACCTACCGCATATCCTCGTGCGACCCTCTGCCATTCTACTAAACCTACTACATCTCAAAGTTCTCATCAAGAGCGACCGTGTCCTCCTCTTCGACGTGTACGGCTCCAAGACGTCATACCCGCAATCTGCCTTCATGTATGATTTGCAAGGCAAATTGCAGCAGAAGAACTCGGCGACATCGGGTGGCCTTCCGTACGAGTTTAGAGCTCTTGAAGCCGTACTCACATCGGTCACGTCGGAACTGGAAGCCGACTTTGAGACGGTGCGCGGACCCGTCATTCGTATCCTGAGCGAACTAGAAGACGACATTGATCGCCACAAGCTGCGTCTACTTCTTATACTGTCGAAGCGCGTGAGTACCTTTGAACAGAAGGCCAAATTAGTGCGCGACGCCATTGAAGAACTCTTGGAGGCGGACGACGATCTGTCGGCCATGTACCTGACGGAGAAGCGCCACGATCTGTACCGCGGTGTCGATGATCACACCGAAGTGGAACTGTTGCTTGAATCGTACCATAAACTTTGCGATGAAGTTGTCCAGGAAGCTGGCAGTCTAGTGTCCAGCATTCGAAACACGGAAGAAATGTGAGTCTCGTATGAATACTGCTTTTTTTACGAGGAACCTTGAATAAGCTAACCCCCCCCGGCCCTCTAGTATCCGCGCGATACTCGACGCAAACCGCAACGCTCTCATGTTGCTCGACCTCAAGTTTAGCATCGGCACACTCGGCCTCGCCATGGGCACTTTCATGGCCGGCCTTTACGGCATGAACCTCGAGAACTTTATCGAAGAGACAAACTGGGGTTTCGGCAGCGTCACTGCTGTGTCCATCGTCTTCTCCCTCATTGTCTGCTGGTACGGACTCGGCAAGCTGCGGCGCGTACAGCGCGTGCGTATGATGGGCGATGAGAGGTCCAATCTGCCCGGAGCACAGACATGGCTCATAGAAGGGCCTGGCGGTCTCATCGATGCACGGGGCCGCGATAGAATCCGAAGAGCTGCGATTGCCAAGGAGGCCGCGAAGAAGAAGTAGTCTGCAGCAGGCTGGTGGCGTAACTCGGATCCCCGAACGATCGAAGCTTCTTTGGGAAGCTTTGCACCGGGGCACAGCACTAATGAACCAAATGACACGTTGGTGAAATCTGTGCAACGAGGCAGTTATATTTTCATTGGAGATGGAAGGAAATGAAGAAATGAGAGCATTGTAAGAATAGAAGCAAAAAAACACAGGATGTTTTGGTTTTCAGGAGCAAAGCACAACAGATCTTATACCCCTCAAAGATCGTACTTGTATCAAACCACTTTAATACTTTTCAAAAAAAAAAAAAATTATAATTCTCAATATCGTATCGTAATGGACTTGATGAGAATGGCCCATCATGCCCTTCCCAAATTCCTACAAGTATACCCCTTAACCAAACTTCTGAAAACCAACCAGAGAACCCTAATCATAACCATCTAATCGAAAGAAAGACTCAAGATTATTCACTCTTCCATGACGTTCCTGTTAAAAAAACCATAAATCTGCCTAGCCGCTTCACCACCCACAATCCCATCCAACTCCTCAACACTCATATTCGCCACCTCGCGCAAATTCTCCGTCTCAAAAGCAAGAATGTTGGCGATATGCGGGGTAACGCCCGGCACAAGCGCCAACATCTCGGCCGGCTCGGCGGCGAAAAGCGGTGCTGGGACGGACGGGGCCACGACGTCGCCTTGCGAAGACACGAGGGTGGAAGTAGGGAGGGTCGAGAGGGAGGTTGGGTCTAGGCCTGCGCGGACGGCGGCTATGGGGTCTGGCTCGGATTCTTGGGCTTTGAGGGAGGAGAAGATTTCGGCGGTTTGGTAGGGGGAGGAACTCCAGATGATTTTTAGACGGGGGAAGGCTAGTGTTAGGAGGACGAGTTTGGATTGGAGGTCCGAGGCGTTGGAGGCTAGGGGTACGGAGCCTGAGAGGTCGGCAAAGGGCTCGAGGGTGAAGGATTTGTCTTGATCGAATTCGATGAGAAGCATTGCGTTTTTGTAGTGTTGGAACATGGTTTCGCATTGCGTGTACAGGCGGCCGTCGCGGAAGGACGATATCAGATCGGTGACGGACTTTCGCTCTACGCAGATTGTCGGCGAGAGCACGTAGTCGCCTACCGTGAGCATGCATGGCACAATGACTATGGAGCGGCCGTGGAGGAGCGAGGGAAGCGAGGAGCGGAACTCGCGGACGTCGACGACGATGCGCGGGGGTTGGGCTGTAGCTGCGAGGCGGCCGCCTCCGGCAATACGCGTGTTGACGGTACGGAGGAAGGCTTCTTGCGGGTCTTCGGCGTTGTGAGGGTCTGTGGTGAGGACGAGAGACATGCTCGCGCGCTCCTTGATGATTTTGGTGAAGGCGTCTTTTTCGCGCCGGACGCTGCCGAGGTAGCGTTGTTCTTCGACCGAGCCGCCGTAGTACATAAAGTAGACGCGCACGTTGCGGTCGTTGTGCGACGACCGGTATACTTCGACGCGGCGGATGAAGGCGGCGTCGGGCTCGTACATGATGATGTAGCGTGGTTTGACCTCCTCGAGAACATGTTCATCTTGGTCGCCATCGTAGGCGTGTACAACGACGAGATCCTGCATGTCGTATAACTGGAAGTAGTCTTCTTCCGTATCGTCGAGCCCGTCCACGATCACATCCGCCCGCTGCTCGGCCTCCTCTTCGGTGGTGCGGCGCACTTCGCTCATGAGCTCCGCGACATCATCGGGTTTCTCAAAATATTGCGCAATGCTACCATTTTCACCCCGAGATGCTGGCATTCCAACGCCTCCGCCTCCGCGCACACGTCGCCGTTTATTGGCTGGCGCCCTTCGCGAGTTGTTCGCACCGAGTCTCCCATCCACGGCCCTGTTCAGCGCTCTCTGGTTGTCTGCAAAAAGTGCCGCATTGACTCTCGCAAACTGTGACTTCCAGTTCAAGTAGTTTCGTAGCCTCCGGCGCATGAAAAAAGCTGCTGTTGGCTTGTATTCTTCTTCCTCCTCGGCCTCTTCCTGGCTTGCCGTCTTTGGCACTTCGGGCTTGATATGCATGGTTTGTAAATAATCACGAAGCTGACGGCACGTATCCGTATCGCCGCACATGATCAAAATGGTGCCATGAGAATCATCTCGCGAGGGGGGTTCAAAATACAAGTCTCGATCGATCTCTTCGAGCACGTCGGCGAGAATAGCCCACTTGGGCAGCTCTTCTAGGACAGGTTTCAGCGAATCAATATCGCCGCCACTATTCCCACTGTTCTGTTCTGCAGTCTTCTTACTAGCCGCGTAGACTCGCTTGCGCGCTGTCTCGAATATGGTCTGCGCCGCATCCAGGAAGAGCCAAGGCGAATGGTTCTGTCGAGTCGATCCCGGCGGCGGCGCGTGCGCAGCTAGGATAGTATCGAGATGTTGCAAGAAAGAAACAGCATCATACGACAGCACAGAGTGTAACAGCCCGCGTAGCTCAGTCAAGTCGTTAACAATCTGTTTAGTTTTAGGGCTGACTCTGTGCCAATTGGGCATGAGCTGTCGTCTCACGGCAGCGTCAAAGTTCTTTAAAAGGGCATTGTCAACATTCCAGTCTTCCATGTCAAGACCCGTGTTTCCCTTTTTGAGTTCCTGAATGCTGACGTCGACGCATTCGAGAATGGCGTTTTGAATATCACGCATGGCATCCGTCATCGGTACTTCAAGTTCAATCACTTCAGCCTTCTTCTTCCCTTCAAGCGAATTCGCCACAGTCACATGAAATCGCGGCCAAAGTGACGCCTTTCGCAGAAACAAATTGCGAAGAAAATTCGCAAGCGGCGAAAATCCTATCGTGAACGGATCAGGATTGTCCGAAAAAGCCTTGAGAAACCCGACCTTATTCTTCTGTCGATAAATACGCAGGATAAAAGCCTCAAGGGCCGTAGCCACAACCTTATCCGCATGCAAAACCACCATGCCCGTAATAGTCGCGGGATTCAACAGCCCAGTAAGCATGTCGACGACCAGAATCCGAGACGTCACGCTGAAGATGCCGCCCCGCGCGTATAACTTCTCGCGCGCCCCGACACTTGTAAAGTCCGTGTTCACGACAGTAAGCCCGCGGGTCAACGGAGCCGCGCTGATCGCCGCGTGCTCGGCGAGCGCCTCACCGATCCAGCCATTCTCGCGCTCTTCGGCGCCTACGATAATGACGAGGTTGTTCCCCGCAGCGTCGTAGGAATGGAGGAGGTTTGTGACGAGCCGGAGGAGGCCGAGGCCTCGTGCGAGGATGACTAGCTCATCCTCTGATCTGAGCTCTTGGAATAGATTTTGCTGGTATTCCTGTTGTTCGAGTAAGTAGGTGGCCCATAAACGAGTTCACGATCAATGACGTACCAAGGGCAATGAAAGCTTGACGGGCTGTGGTGTGTTATCCGTCGACATCCGGAAGAATTTGTACCGTCATAGACTAGCCGCCCTAGCAACTGTTCAAGAAGACCAGAGCTCAAATAACAGCAGCACGGCTTCCAAAGGGTAGCAGTTGCCACTTCAAATCTCAGAGGCTGTGAATGGTTTATGGAGATTGATCCAAAGACAAAGATAATTGGCTGACTAAGCTTACAAGCCCCCCCCTCGAGCTCGGGAGCTCCCTCGACTTGGTCAACAACTCAAAAGCTATCAAGACACATCTGCGGAAACTTGACAATGAAAATTAGTTTTGAAAACTCCTTGATTTATACTAATCACTAACACTCCTTCATAGTTAAAAAATAGCTACACTGCAGTACCGTCATTTGCGATATCAATGGCTAGTTCTGGCCCGTCAGATGGCCGCCAAACATACGGACCTTAACCACCCATATATCGCAATAATGTCTTGAGGATATCCCATTAACGCCATGCCAGTCAGTACCCAAACACCCCGAGAAAACCAGAAAAAGAAAAAGACAAGGCTGGCAGTAACCAGTAGTACCAAGCAGGCAAGCACGCCTATACAAGTATACAACAATTACCCTTGTAGACACCCTTTAACGCGATGCTGCCTACGCCAACTATTCGTTCACGGCCATTCACTAGGCCCGATCGTCTGCCCTGCGAGAATGGCTGTCTTGTTAGCGGTTCCGAGGTAGTCGAGCGTTCGGTGAACATCGATGTTGCCCCACCACTGCGGTGCCTGGGCAGACGTGAGGTAGAGCGTGAAGAAGATAACAAGCGTCGACAGGATGAGCCCGCAGTCGAGAGCGCCGGACAAGACATAGTTGTATTGGAGCCACCAGCCTGTATAGCGGCGCTTGATGAAGAAGTTGAAGATGGTTCCGACGATGCCCCAGCAGAGGTAGATGTAGACACTGGCCGGAGGAAGCCAGCCCGATCCGCCGTAAAGCAGAGGGGTGCTCACGTAACGCCAGATGGAGCGGGGCCAGCGACGGGCAAGCAGCCAGGTGATGATGGGTGTCACGCCGCCAACGAGCCAGAACCACTGGAGACTCGAGTAGATGGCCTTTCCTGTGAAGATGCGGGCCGGACCGATGGCTCCCCAGATAATGGAGGCGGTGAAGAAGACGCGGCCGCCGGGACAGGTGTAATCGTCCTTCTGGTGCAGGTCACAAACGTCGGGGATGTGGCCGAGGGCCCAGTTCATGACGACGATTTGAACGATGGCAGACCAGATGGAGGCGACGAGCTGGGAGAAGAACATGACACGAGGCGGGACCTTCATATAGTGGCCAAGCTTGAGATCTTGCGCAAAGTACAGAGCTTGCGACATGCAAATGTAACCGTAGTTCTTGAACATCATCATGGCAAGAGGGCGGCCGGGGAGCATGTAGCCGATGACGAATTCCGTGAGCACGTTGAGACCGAGTTGAATATTCGTGATCGCCTGGACGATTCCGATGGGTAGAAGCCAGATTATAGGAATGAAAATGCAAATAATGTAGGCCCAGACGGGGAACCCCGTGGGCCAGCCAGCTACAACGCCAATGGAAATGCCCATCATGACGGCCAAAAGGGCTGAAAAAAGTCAGTAAAAAAATTGTAAAAAAAAAAGAAAAATAATCAAATCAACATGATAGAACAATGCCAAAGCCCAGTAGGGTCTCGGCTTACCTAGATACCACCAGTCCTCCGCATCACGGTACTTCTTCATGAGGCGCATGTGAACGTCATCTTCCTGGTGACGGGCCATCTTGAACTGTCCCCAGATCTCCTTGCCATGATAGAGCGCAACGTGGACGAGGACGGCCGCCACGGCAGCGAAAGAGAGGCCATAGGCGAGAGCAAAGTGCGTGGGCATGAAGAGAGGCGAGTATGCCTTGTAAGCCTCCTCGTCGAATTGGAACTGGTCGTTGAGAATGCGCGAGACGTTGTATTCGGCGCCGGTATTGTCGTACGAGATGGAAGACTGGATGGGGAAGTAGTCTGCGTACCAGGTGCCGCTGTAGTGGATGGCGCTAGATATGATGACGAAAAAGAAAACGATGCCGCCGACGACATTGGCAATGGCGTGGAAAGGGGGAATCAAGGGCGACATGAGATAACCGGAAACGACGGTCCAGTCCTATGCCGAGAGCGCGGGTTCGGGTCAGTATTGCCCAACTGAGGAAATGACTGTCGCAGCCACCAGCTTCAAGGGGTAGTTGGATATTCTGGCGCGGGGAGACTTACAAAGGTGAGGGGGAACAAGCCGTATCCGGTATAACCGCCGAAAATCTGATTGATGATGACATTGTCCGGAGCCGCCCAGCAGATAAAGGTGAAGTATGATAAGCCCTGGAAGATCCAACCGGGGAACCAATACCACACAAAGCTCACGGCGCCAACGATGAGGAACAGCCTATAGCGGCCAATCTTCCAGCCGTTCGTCTTGGCCGGGTCGGAGGGGGAATGGTCGTGAAGAGTGTAGAACAAGGCGCAGTTGACGAGATCGGTAGGCCAGACCATGGCGGCGGGCCAAACAAGGAAGCGGCGCGCAAGACCGGCGAGACCGTAGCCCGTGCAGAGGGTCGAGATGCCAAATAGGAGCTGGAAGGCCCAGCCGAAATGCTGGCCGTAGAATAGCTGCTGGGCAAGCAGCACGTCGGTTGCGTAGAGTGCACCACCACCATAAGCAGCCTAAAATATTGTTAATGTTTGCTTTGACTTTAAGCATATATTCAAAGCCTTGTGGAGGCCACTCACGTTGGACATGACAACAATAATCACATGCTCCTTGTAGTTAAACTTTCCTGGTCGCAGGTTAAACTTGAGACCGCACACATTCCAGACCCGGTCGGGGAAGATGAGATCCCAGCCCAGGCCAATCGGATAGGCGATCAGTTGAATAACGTAGGTTCCAATGGAAACGCTGGGATTTCGAAGCGAGAAAAGCATATTGATAGCCGAACCCACGGTACAGAGTAACATGCCAATGGCCCAGGCGCGAATGGTGTTGGCGGGTAAGTCGACATCGAAATTTCTCACAACGGCACGAACCTGGAATTGATCATCATGTCAGTTGTGGTCTGCGAGCGAAACTTGGTATGGGAGAAAATGTGGCTTAAACGAGGGTGGGATGTCGATCTGCGGGAAGGTAATCGACTACGATCACCCCAACCCAAGCGCAAAAGAAAGAAAGAAAAAAAAATCGATAGTCGGCAGTATATATGTAATAAGACGACATACCTCAGGGTAGGGGCTATTGTCCTCAACAAGAGTCTGTTCCAGCTCGATAGCCTTCTCGGCATTACCCGTCGCAATCGCAGCATCGACTTCGTTCAACTCGTCAATAGGAAGGTTCGGGTCCCAGTGGTGAGCCTTTTCAAAAGCCTCGAGCGACTTGAGATGTTCAAGACCCGAGGCTTCGGCCTCGCTTTCTGCAGGAAAGGGCGTAATCTCCTCCGCCTGTTGGCGGCGGCGGAAGAGTGACACCATGTCGACGATTCGGTCGAAAGCGCAACTATGGTGTCGTTTACTTTTTCAATCCCCTTTTCTTCGGATCAAAATTCTTATCGGTTCGAGGTCTCGTGGGAAGAAAGTAGGGGTTGAAAGTGGTGTCGAAAGTGGTGTCGCGTGGGTTGGCTCGAAGCAGGCTCGATTTAGCAATCGGTCAGGGGCGATGATTTATATTTTTTTGAATCGCTAAGATTTCCTTCCTATCGTCGAGTTTCTCGCTCTCGCAACGTTCCCCTCCTCCTTTCATTCAACCTTCCCAGTCAATAATTGAAGCAAATCCAAGTTGAAAGGAAAGCGAAAGGAAAAAAGAGACAAGCGACAAGCGACAACCCAGCGTATTACTCCGTACTTTTGGTGAGGTTGCAACCAGGAGGAGAGGAGGGGGTGGTTGACAAGAGTGAAGATTCCTGGGGGGGGGGGGGGAGGCCGAGAGAACGATTAGAAAAAGGGAACCAGGACAGGCGAGAAAGGGACCAATGAGAGACATTGGCCGTTGGTGCAGGGAGGCCAATCTCGGTGGGTTTGACGGGCGCTGGGGGCTAGTTCTGGTACGCTACTCCGTATTATTAGAATGTAAGAGGAGGGCTTGACGGGTGGCTACAGTGGACTAGGGTGGTATCGAAGCACTGAAAAGAATGGAGGGGATTGGGGCGTAATTTTCCCAAGACTATGCGCTGGGGTACGGTAGTACACTACTCCGTATTCATGCCTGTCCTGTCCTTATCGCTGTTGCGCAAGGGTGAGAGTGCCTTGTTGGCACCAAGACCCAAGACTACTCCGTACATTCTACAAGTACTCCGTACAAGTAGATCAATCGTGTCATTTACTCTTTTCATCTTCAAAATCAAAATCCATCAACATTTCTCTTTCCATCCAGCCCGGGTCCTTTTTTTCTTTATCATTTTGGATAGAAGATTTTTAGCCGACTTGCGTGGCACTGGCTTGAATCAAAAGTTCTTTGCCATCGGATAGATCGCGCGGGCTAACTGCTGAAGAAGCCCCACTCCCTCACTCCAACGGAGTTGCTGACTGCGGGTTGGATGATACGTGCTACAAGTATTCCATCGGGGAAGACAGACAGCTGCCAGTCACATGAGGAGATGGGAAGTAAAAAGACGGCTCCAGAGTTTTATAACTCTTTCTCTCTTTTTATATAGGAAGGGGGAAAAAGATAACGGCGTTAGAAGAATAAGGATACCCCTGGATGACAACTCGGCGCAATCAAGGCACAAGCTTATTCCATCCAACCCACCCCAGTGCGAGTACTCCAGTATTATTACGGAGTAATAGTCCATGATCACCCTATTTAAATCCAGACCGAAAGTACTGGACTTTTGCCAGCTTAGTCATTCAAACGCAAGCCACTTTTTTCTGTGAAAAGCCTGGCGCTATTGGTTGCAGGTCATGCAAAAGGGCCAAAGTCAATGACCTGCCTAAGACGGTAACACGGTTTGTGTGCATGGCATGGCTCAGAAAATGGGGCCGTAAAAAGGGGGCCGAGGGGGAAGAGGGCTGGCTAAGAGCATTTTTACGAGCATCCCTGTTCTCCGTACGGAGTACTCCGTACAAATCACCGTCTTGTTCCCCAGCAAGGAAACACACATGCACTTGGGCCAGGCGTTCGGATATACAAAGTCTTGTGGTGTAATGGTTATCACACTCGTCTCACACACGAGAGGCTCTGGGTTCGATCCCCAGCAGGACTACTCCGTACATATCTAAAGACTATCTATCGCTATCCACCAGAAGTGGGTAGGGTATTTTTTAATATTCTTTTTTTTGGGCCCCTTTTGTCCACGTTGTCCACGGCTACGGAGTATTACATCTTCCCACCTCTTACTCTTCTACTTTAGCCCTACGGAGTATTACTCCGTACATCGGTTCCAAATTGTTGCGTCTCGAATAACTCGCACCAGTGTACATCGCCACTACGGTAATTGGTCAAAGTTTTCCATGGAAACCCAGTTTGTATTTGGTATATCTCGAAATTCATCAACGTAAAATAGAAGGCAAAAATATGACACTAATACATGCGGTAGAGGGTAGCCAGCGACGTTAGCAACTGACCCGTCCCCTACAAAGAAGAGAAGACCCGCCCGAGTAGGTCACGAAAGGATCTTCAAAACAAGAGTCCTCGTTCCTTGTCCTCGTTCCTTGCCTCGTACCTCTGTCGTGGCGAAAACGTCTTTGTTTGTCCGACCGAGTCGGCCCTGGCATTGAAGGGTGCTTTGGCCAGGCCGTCACAACACATGCGTGTGCGAGCTGCCTGTGTTTGATTCAGGATACTGGCTCCCTCGGAGCTTAGTATGGCTTCTGGCCCGAACTATTGTTTACAAACGTCAGCAAATCTTGGCTCCTTACCCTTACCACGGAAGAATGTGGACATCTTACATGTTTCCGCCAGGGCTGTAGCGGGCCACAACATAAACCGCTCCGTTTGCGGCTGTGGCGGCGGCGATACCAACCTGTCTGGTTTTCGACCACATGCATTGGGCTGAAGGAGAAAAGATGTTAGCTCTTGATACCATTCACGGGGGTACACACACATATGCCCCAGAAAGGAAATTAGAAAAGCACGGATACATACTGTAGTGGCCGTAGCTAGCAAAGTCACCCTGGGGGATAACCTCGCCATGGTAGGAGGCTTCCTCTTCCATCCACGACGCGACGGCATTAGTGAGCGGCGTGGCGATGCCCGATGTAGAGTAAGCATAGTAGAGGTTCTCGCCATTGACACCCGAATGCTGGAACGTGCCCGTCCTGGCAAGACGGTCGGCATAGAACTGGGCCTGTGCCTGCAGCGTCTCGTCCCATTTGAGCGCTCTGATGCCTTTGGCTATACGGCGGTCGTTGTGGCCCTTGAGGGCGGCCGTCTGGTCCGCATTGAGGGTGGGTGCAGCCAAGGAGAACTCCGAGAAGAGGAGAAAGAAGCTCATGAAGAGCGTAGTGAGAGAGAACTGCATCGTGATTGTGTTCGAGTGGTGACCTTTGAAAAACGGGACGTCGTCAAACTGTTTTTGCTTTTGCTGAGGAGGATTTTATGTTTGAGATAGAACAGTTGGCAAATGACAGAAAGGTTTGAGATTTCGAAGAGGGGCAATGGGGGATCTTTATAGACTTCCCATGTCCCATATGGGATATCCTTGTTTGGGCTAGACAAGGTGTCTTTGAAGAGTTGCTTGTTTCTGGGAGAAACCGAAGACTAGGAGACTAGGAGACTAGCAGAATCGGATGGGGGGGGGGGGTTGAGCCTTGCCCCGAGCCAACGACTACATGTACATCTCATGATATGATGTGCAAAAGGAAGGAAGCACCATCCTAGACGCCCAGAAGGGAATGGCGCTTTGGCTTGGGGGGGGAAAGCGCGTCTTGGGCCTCTACAAGTACTTGTAACTGACAAATTCACGAAGGGTACGAAGTACGGAGTACACCCAGAAGAGAAAGGATAGTGAAATACTTCGTAGGAGGGGAGGGGTCTTGTTTGGTTGTCTAGTTAAACTTGTCTCATCCCCTGTTTCCCTATGTCTTAGCCAGACCTCGTCTCCACCAACGGACTAGTTTCTTCAAAATAGGTAGCAATCTATGCTCTACTCCGTACACGTACATACTTGTATTTCTTCCTTGGCCTGGGTTCATCCATTGTCCGTAGTTAGTTTCGAAGAAGTCATTGCGACAATAGCGAATAGACGGCATGCGAGGTGGGTGTGTGGACAAGAGGATGGCCCACGACAGGACAGAGACAGCTGTCCCCATGCGTTGTTCCACGGCTTCTCGTGGCTTGACATGATCATCTCCACAATTCACATTGCTTCAGCATCGGAAGTGCGAGTAATGGTTAAGAGGATTCGCTTTTCTGGCTTCCTCTTGGGCCAAATCGACGTCGTTGAGCTCACGAATTTCTGACGAGGGATGGCAAAAGGAGCGTCATCTTCCCCCGAGTGGGATGGCGACCGCCAAGAACACAAGGACGTGGTCTACAATCCATGCGAGTGATTTGTCAGGCATTCTCTTGGAAGACGGGGAAAAGTTGTTGAGACCTGGTCTCTATACAGCAGCTCTCTCTCGCCATGTTGCTCACGGTAAAAAAGTGGTTGAGAGACCAGATGACTGTTGCCACGGACGCCCAGTTTCATAGACACCAATCGGATGGCACTGCGATGAGAGGTGGCTGGCCATCTTGTTCTGGGCGTTTCACCCATTTCCTCATTTCCTCAGTTCCTCATCATTGTTGCCGGAATCACGAAGAGCCGCTGGACGAGGCTTGAGTGGCGTGTTCATTCTGTTGCGGCAACTACTCCGTAGTGACGTGGAAGACAGACGGACGGGACAAGCTTTCCCAAGATAGGAATCAAAAATCACATTCCGCTTGGATCGAGCAGCGCGGACGGGTGGTGATGCTTGATCGAAACTGTTGTATTCCCCTCTTATTCTCCGCTTCTTACAATCTCTAGTCCAAGGGCGGCGGGGCATGGTCTGCATACTTGTACGGAGTAAGGTAAGAGATGGGGACCAGTAAGAGTTGGAGGGCTAGGGCATGGACCTCTTGAGCCTCTTCAGCTTGCAAGTACTCGGTACGGGGCGTTTCGATGCAGGTCCTCGAAAAGACATTTTTCTTTCTTTTGCGATCGGCACCGGCCCTCGCCAATCTCGATAGGCTTGCATTGGTGTCCGTTTCCATTCACACACGACGCCTCATACACACACGGGGGCGCTGTTTGTGCGTCCCCAAATGTCCATCTCATTTTAAGCGTAAATCCCAGCCAGCGGGATTTCATCCTTCCCCTTATTCATGCCACATGTGAAGAGTCATGGCACTTTCTCCTTAGTCTTGCCCCAGTGTGCCCTTGTCTACAAGTATGGAAAGAGAGAGAGACCCGTCTACCTTTCGGGATTTGATTCACGGACAGAGAGAGAGAGACAGAGAGAGACAGAGAGAGACAGAGAGAGACAGAGAGAGACAGAGAGAGACAGAGAGAGACAGAGAGAGACAGAGAGAGACAGAGAGGGACAGAGAGAGAGAGACCCGTGGAGTTCCTAGGGCCTTTTTGTCTCACCTTTCTGCCAACGCCACTCCACACAAGATGTCCAAAAACTTCATAGCTCCTGGAACTAATGATACCCGATGTCGTAGTCCGGGAACTCGTGAAGAAAAAGCCTACAAGTACCAAAAAGTTACAGATTCAATGGCCAACTAGGGAACAAGGGCCACGACCGGTTGCCAGAAGCACGTTCTTGTAACGCACTATCACGCACCAACGACTCTGAAATGCACCTGAAATGCACGAGGGGGGACCTGGAGAGAGGTCGATCATGATCCAGTTTCAACACTAGTCCGGGCCGTTTCCCCTCTTTTGCATCTTGTAGGGTTCTACCGAAAGAGGTCGCCGTTCACGCCAAAGCCCACAGACACACCAACCCACACCACCACCCAATCTTTCTAGCTCTTTACCATTTTCGTCTATTTTGTCTGGGGCGAAATTTGTCCGTTTTTGGCATAGGTTTGTGTGTTGGGGGACACGGGAGGCTTGCCGTGGCTTTTGCGTTGGCATCAAGGAAATGGACGTGACGAAGGCGAGGTTTGAAGGAATGCCCATGGAAATCGATTGGTCGACGACATTGGATACTTTTGAACTGTAGGCAGTCGCTGGCTATAGCTGGCTATAGCTGGCTACATCATTTTCCGGGAAGAATGACAGCCTTTTGGGTTGGCATGGAAGACACAAGAAGAAGCATGTATGTGTGTGTGTGTGTTGGACGGTCAGAGCTGATGGGTATCTTGAATCGTTTGGGCAACGGATGCGACGTTTTCCGTCGCCCGATGAACGCCCGATGAAGGCTGAGTTGTTGAGTCGTTAATGCGAGTGTCGCAAGATACTGGGACATGTGAAATGTGCGAGCGACGAACAGACTCCCGCTGTTCCGGTGACGGGATTCTCCTGCTTTAACAAGATGGCCTTGTTCCCTGCTCTCTACTCGACATCTTGCTGCGTCAAAGTCTCGACAATAACCTCGACGGGGAAACCAAACCCAAGAATGACAAAGATAAAGAAGACAAAAAGAAATCGGCTATTGTTGCTCAAGCAACGAGACAAGACGAAAACCCTCAGCCTTGACATTTGCAACAATGATTGATGTGCAAACCTTTTCTTCAGAACATTTCTCTCTGACAATTTTAATTCCCCGGGGGACATTAGACATTAGTAGACATTAGGAACATGTGAGATATCATAACCATAACATCGGATAAACGCGCGCGCGTCTCTGTCCTTGTCTCAGCTATCTCATTATTTCAACTGTTGAAAACCCACTTGGAATACAAGTACCAATCTTTGGGAAAGCATTGATGAGAAGTAGGGAGACTAATTAATTTATTTCTTTGGATTTTGGCTTGTTGTTGAGGGCAAGACTCGGGAATTGAGCAGGGAAAGTCGAGACTTGGATGCGTTTCCTTCAACTTTGTCCATCTGATGATCTTGTTGACAGTTTATTAGTGTTGCAAGATAGTTAGAATAGTTAGAACCACCGTCTGTTCACATGCATGGCTGGACTTTGAGAATGAAGGCTAAATAGCGGCCGAGCCCATCATCATTCATTGCCTTTGATATTACCTCATTTCCGTACACGTATATACTACGACTCCGTAACTCCATACATAGTACTTGTAGTTTAGATACGAGGACAGGACATGCAAGCTTATTCATCAGTCACGGGCTGATTTGATTGCTGTACTCCGTACTTGTACACTCGGCTGATTGGCACTGTCTTGATAATCGTCCACCTCATCATGACCATTCGATCCTGGTTTAGTACGCTCCGGGGCCTGATTTGAGGGGAAATCAGCCAGTTTGTTAAACAAAAGGAAACCGTATATATTTGAACTAGAGTAGAGATTGATCTAGAATCTTTTTGAATTCACTCTGCATCCTTTCTTACTTTACTGTAATTGGGGAATTATCTCTGTATATTTAACATAGTAAGAGAAGCAGGTGTTAAACCAAAAAAATGGCCCTCGCACGTCATGTAAGATCAAATCCTAAAACGGTTTGCCTCTATTCATTCTCTTCCCCTCTTCCCCTCCATCATTTGATCTCGTCCGTTTATAATCCCGCCCTTCCGTCCCCCAACTATTAACATCTTCACTCCCCGCTTCCTCCAGGTCAACCCGGACGACATCATCCATCGCCTCCAAGATGCCTCAATCCGGCCCTCCAGCTCCGCCGGCTCCGAAGTCGACGAACGAGACAACTGGGGCAGCCACCTGACGCCCTTTGCCAGCCGCTACACGAGCCAACGCGACATTCCGAAATACAACCTGCCTAGCCACGGAGCTCCCGCCGAAACCGTCTACCAAATGCTCAAGCAGGAACTCGAGTTGGATGGCAAGCCGCAGTTGAACCTGGCTAGTTTTGTCAGCACTTGGATGGAACCGACGGCCGAAAAGCTCGTGATAGAGAATTTGAATAAGAACCTCGCCGATTACGACGAGTATCCGGCTGTTATGCACATGCACGACCGTTGCGTCAGTATCCTAGCACACCTATGGGGCGCCCGCATTGAAGAAAAGGCCATCGGGTCAGCTACGACGGGGTCCTCCGAAGCCATTCATCTGGGAGGTCTTGCCATGAAGAAACGCTGGCAAGAAAAGCGTCGTGCCGAGGGAAAGGACACGTCCCGGCCCAACATCCTCATGGCTGCGAATGCCCAGGTCGCGCTTGAAAAGTTTGCGCGGTATTTCGACGTTGAGGCCCGCATCTTGCCCGTTTCCGAGAAGAGTCGTTTTTGTTTGGATCCCGAGCTTGTGAGAGATAAGATTGACGAGAACACGATTGGCATATTCGTCATTTTGGGCAGCACGTGCGTTTTCCATTATTACTCCTTTTTTGGGAGAAGCTTGCCGAAGTTGACTTGTTTTGCTGTCTGTGTAGATACACTGGCCATTACGAGCCTGTCGAGCAAATTTCCAACATTCTTGACGAATACGAGGCCAAGACGGGACATGATATTCCCATTCATGTTGACGGAGCTTCTGGGGCCTTCATTGCGCCTTTCACTGATGTTGGTGTTGGACCGGGTATCAAGTGGTAAGCCTCGTGGCGCGACCTTCCAAACCAGTCCATAACACCTGGCCCAGACGCTTACGCTTACACCGTTCATCTAATCATAATAACAGGAACTTTGAGCTTCCTCGTGTAAGGTCCATCAACACATCTGGCCACAAGTTCGGCCTCGTCTATTCTGGCCTCGGCTGGATCGTCTGGCGCGATGAGCAATATTTGCCCAAGAGTCTCATTTTCACACTTGACTACCTAGGCGGAAAAGAGCAAAGTTTCACTCTGAATTTCTCTCGTCCCGGCGCTCAGGTGATTGCCCAGTACTTTAACCTCATCCACCTTGGCTTTACAGGCTACAGAGAGATTATGGAAAACTGCCTGTCCAACGCAAGGCTTTTGTCGCGCGTCCTCGAAGAATCCGGCTGGTTCACGGTTGTGTCCGAGATCCACCGGCCCATCGAACGCACCGTCGGGTCGCAGTCACTATGGAACCCCCCGGGCGACGCGGAGAAGACGACCGAGGCCACGACCGGGGCCACGACGGCGTCTGCCGGAACTGTCCCCCAACAAAAGGGAAAGCCAGCACTGGAATCCCCCAGCGGAGCCATGGAAACCTCAAGTCTCTACAAGCCCGGTCTCCCGGTCGTAGCCTTCCATTTCAGCGAGCCATTACGACGCAAATACCCGCACCTCCAGCAAGAAGTAGCGTCGCGGTTCCTACGTGCAAAGCAGTGGATCATCCCCAACTACGCGCTTCCGCCAAACGAGCAGGAAACGGAAATCTTGCGCGTCGTAGTGCGGGAAAACATGACGTTTGACCTCTTGTCCCGGCTGGTCGAGGATATTTTCGCCGTTACCGAGTCGATGATTGCCATGGGTCCCGTTGATGCCGTCCATTTACCAAAGACACTGCCTAAGATCTCGTTGAGGAGTGATAGGGGCCACTCGAAGCATCGCGGGGGCCACCATGGTGAGAAAGAGAAAGATGGTAAGAGGCTTGAGGGGGGAATCCATCGAGCTGTGTGTTAGAAGAGCGCCTAATAATGGGGGGCTTGAGGCTTGGCCTGGTCTAGAATGCTTAGCTGGTCTGTCTGTTGGGTGAGGTATGTACTTTTAAGAATATGGCATTTGAAGTTTGGATGTCCCTATTTTGGGGAAACCTTGATGAGTGCAATCCTTTTTATCTTGTTATTATTATTATTTTTGGGGGGGGTTTAGCAGTTGAGATATGGGTTGACGGTTGGTTTATTCTTATGGAATGAAGAGAATTCCAAATTCACAATCGTACCTTTTCTATATTGACTTTCCTTTTGTCCTGAAAATGAGTCCCCGGCAGGTGCATCTGTCCTCGAGTTGCGCACTCCGAGAGGCGGTGGTGCAGCTGGAGGTCGAGGTCCAAATCTCTACAGGATCATCCGGTGAGTCCGTTCATTTCCTTTACACAGAATCACACCAATTTATAAAATATAAACTCGTCTCAGGGTCGGAGAACAGGAACAGGAACAGGAGGCGGCTTCTTCACAATGCCTGCTGGCTCCGGCGCCGGTCTCTGTAAACTCCCGGTATGCAGCACACTATGCGAATTTTATGAGAGAATAATTCTTCGGTAATTTTCTTTATATTTGATATGTAACAGATCCATAAAGCTTAGAATAGAGAAGAGAAGACTCCCTATCGAGACATCGAACTCTTTTTTGGTTTGGGGGGGGGTGCACTTACCTTGGTTGTATCAGCTAATAATATGCGATAACTTACTCATTTTTGGGGACATGCTTGTGCATGAAATCATGCATATCGGGAAGATAATCGCCCGTCTCTTTATGCCACGCCGTCTCCGGATACCACGAAGCCGGACGACCCTGCACGACAAGGTGAGTAGGTTCGTCAAGAAGATAGCGCATGATGGCATGCTGGCCGGTCTTCTTTTCGTGGTACACCTTGTACATGTAAGTACAATTGGGAAGTTCGGGGTAGTTGGGATGGCAGTAGGGATGAGCACCTTTGAGGGTGAATTTCTGCATGGAGATTTGGTCAGAGATCTCATCGAAGGATGGGAGTGCGGGGAGCTTGATGAGGGTGGGTAGGTTGCTTGTGGAAGTGTCGGTAGCATGCGAGGAGGCAACTGATGTGCCACAGTCGAAGAGGGAAGGACTGACAGGACGCTCCTTGGGGGCTTCGTCGATCTTGGGGACTGAGACTTTGGTCGGCCTGTCCGGATGCATGGACGTGGTGCGGCGAAGGGTCTTCTTGTCCTTGTTGCCTGCCATTTTGAATGCTTTCTGAAGTATTCAAAATGTTGTTCTTCTTCGAAGTTTTTCTTCGTTTACTATGGATGAAAAGCTGGGAGCCTGAATATTGTTGATGTACGTTGTTGATATTATTGTGTGTATGTGGAGAGGGAGCATTCAATTCGAGATCGAGGTTGAGTAAACGGTGGTTTATATAGAGGCACTTTCATTCATATTGGAAGAACTAAATGAGTGATGGACAACTGATATTATCCAAGTGAATTGTCTGTTGTGTCATTCATTATAGAAGACAAAGGATTGCTCACGACTGATCACTCCGACTTTCAAAGAGGAGGCTTGAGAACATGTGGAAACGCAGATATTTGATGGCAAGTTGAATGAAAGTGAACAAAGAATCTGTGATAGAACAATAGGTGTTCCAGTCCATCGAGCCAATTATCCATTTACAGGCCGAAACAGAGGCTTGCTGTGTATTGGCCATCTCGAAGGTTTCCTTTGAAGTTTCCTTTATCTTTCAAGATTCAGCCCGCCAGCTGACAGCCAAGGCCTGACCATTGGGGGCAGCTGCCAGCACAGTCCCCCCCCCCCCCCCCTCCCCTCACCAAACCAACCAACCCCCGCACAGCACCTTTCTCCCGCTTCAATTGGCGGGGTTAAAACTGAGCTGAGAGCGAAGAGCAGCCGGCCAAAAACGGCTTTACCCTCATCCGATCCAAATCCCCTTGCCGAGCTTAGACTCACAATTCCGACGGGAAAGGGTTCCAATTAATTACCTCTTCAAAACGCATCTTCAACGAAACTATAGTTTCTCATCAATTGGCTTCTCCTCTCTTCGTTGTTTTCTTTTCTGTTCACTGTCGAGCCTTCTCCAGCGGCTCATATCCGACCTTTCTAGCACGTGCTTTCTTTCAGCGCGGACAACCACCCGGGCCCAACCCCTCGAAACAATGACCTTTGAGCCTTCGATCCCTCTCGAGCACGGCGACCTCGCCCACCTCCTCCCCCCCTCCTGGAAATCCCAAATCGACCAGTGGTTCGCCGAAGACACCCCCTCCTTCGACTATGGCGGCTTCGTGGTCGGCAATCCCCCGCGCACAGCAACCCTCTGGGCCAAATCCCCAGGCCTCCTCGCCGGTCGCCCCTTTGTAGATGAAATCTTCCGACACTGCGACTGCACCGTCGAATGGCACGTCCCCGAAGGCACAAAACTAGACACGGCATCCGTCCCAGGCGGCAAGATCAAGGTGGCCACGGTGTCTGGCCCGGCGCGGAACCTCCTGCTCGGTGAACGAGTGGCGTTAAATGTTCTGGCGCGGTGTTCGGGTATCGCGACGGCGAGTAATGATTTACTCGTTCGGTTGAGGGCCGCTGGCTACAAGGGCGTTCTCGCGGGCACGCGCAAAACAACACCTGGATTCCGCGTCGTGGAGAAATACGGCATGTTGGCGGGCGGCGCCGACGCTCACAGAATGGACCTGAGCGCCATGGTCATGCTCAAGGACAACCACGTCTGGAGCCACGGGAGCATCGCGGGTGCCGTGCGCGCCGCCAAGGCCGTCGCCGGGTTTAGTTTGAAGGTTGAGGTCGAGGTCCGCTCCGAGGAAGAGGCTGACGAGGCTATCGGTGCGGGGGCCGACGTCGTCATGTTGGATAATTTCACTGGCGAGGGCGTCAAGATTGCTGCGCAGAGTATTCGTGAGAGGTGGGCGGGGAAGAAGCACTTTTTACTCGAGATCTCGGGTGGCCTGAGGGCCGACAATGTCGCCGAATATGTCTGTGACTGTGAGTATTCTTCACGCACTTCTTGCATTTTTTACAACCTCTCGTTGTCCTTTCTTTGTATTCCGATTTCTTTTTTCTTTCACTGTACTGACTTTTTGACAGATGTGGATATCATTTCTACGAGCTCCATCCACCAGGGCGTCTCCTATGTCGACTTTTCCCTTAAGATCAACCAGCCCGAGCAAGCATAACCGCAGTAGTACCCGAATTAGACATTTATAGTAGTAGACGAACGCGAGAAAGAAGAAGAAAAAAAAGAACGAAATACCCCCGCATACTCAAAGTTGAACTTGTAAAATGTTGGACGATGCCTGTCAAGGTTCTGTTTAGGTAGACTCTTCGATTGCGACTATGTAAGTGTAGAATTTCTGCGAATAGAATGCCTGCGAATAGCACTACGGAGTACATGTGTGTGTGCACGCTTGGCGATATCTGCAACAGATTGTCTCTCCCAATTAGAGGAAATTCGTTTCCTGAAATGAAGGTGACACGATCGGTATCTTTTTTTTCGGAAGTATTGTGCAACGAGTTATGATTTCTGCCCTCCGTAAGGATTCTGCTTTTTGAAACCTACACGAAAGCCGGCCTTCGCCTCCAGCTTGTACCACTTAAATCCACAAGGCTACGTGTGCCAAGACGACGCAACAACGTTTTTTTGCTTCTTTTCAGCCATAAGAAACAACATCAACAAGCGTTTCAAGCTTTATGGAGTTTCAGGATTCAAAAAGACCACTTGTATTATTCCTTCTGAGGCGTGGCAGGCAGGGGTCAGAGGACGATCCCCTTGAAAATCGTCTGCATTTAGGTCGCTCTCGGGAACCATGACGTCGATCAGGCACGGCAATCTGTCTCTCGGATCCCAATGTCTCTCGTGGCTGTGGATCCTAATTTATTGCAAAAACTCGCGGCCACAATTGGCAAAGATTCGCAGCTATTATAATACTCCGTAATTGGAAGGAGAAAAGCATTCAACGTTGACGGTTCGAAGAGTCTGTTAGTTCACCGCTCAAGACGCTGATAGGTGCCGATAATACTCCGTACTCCATATGTGGACCATGGCACCTCCTAGCCGCCTGTTGGTTTTCGCTTCGCCTTCCATTTTTACTCCGTAGACACCCTTGTCTGTTTCCTTCCTTAGTGGAGCCAGCAGAAATCTGAAACGTGCCAATCTTAGCTGACGACAACAGGCCAGTCCCCTTCTGGAAGCCCAGCGATCCCTAAGCGCTTGATCGAAAGGGCTTTAAAAGACTTCAAAAGGACATTTAAGTCTCGTAAAGTTTTGACGGAGGAGAAATATCTTCGTATTTCGATGAGGCGGTTCCCCGAGAAAACACGCCTGAGAAAGCACGCCTGAGAAAGCACGCCTGAGAAAGCACGCCTGAGAAAGCACGCCTGAGAAAGCACGCCTGAGAAAACACGCCGACCCGTTGTCACTCGGTTCGGGGCTCAATTACGTGTAAGCTTGCATCATCATCCGCAGTAGCTTCTTATCCGGCTGCTAGTGTGTTGGCGAAGCCCGAGATGGCGTGTGAACAGCAATACTATATCAGTCGTTTCGAATACGGGATAGATGCATACTTTCATAGAAGCTAAACCGCTTTCGCACCGCCCTCTTCCAATTGAAAAGCTGGGCATCAAAAGAGGTACATATTGTCGGAAGTCTAATGGCGCCTGCGGCTTAGTTAGAATCTAGTCTCCCGGACTTTGACTTGGTACTGAGATACGATCGTAGTACCGAACAGAAATATTCCTTTCCATATTAGCTGTGCTTTCTCGCTCCTTACTGCGTAATATTACTCCGTATCATCTCCGTTCTCCAACTCGTATGGCAAGCGAAGCAGATCGAGCCCAAAATCTTGTGGTTCTGTCCCAGTCGGTTGGGTCATTGATGGAGATCGACATTGTACACTCAATTGATACATTGTACTTTGAGTCGTGACACAAGTGAGAGGAGAATCGATCATTGCATTTTCCATAGACTCTTGACGCAATCGCCAAAGCAATAACAAAAAAGCCAAGCAAGTATTTACTAAAATTACCAAATGGGTGATTTCTCTCAGTGCTGATTTCTTGTTGATATGAATGAGGATGGCTAAAACTGGTAAGAACCGACTTGGACAGGGGACCGAAACCTGGACCCAGTTGTACCTTCCCTTCATAAAAAACAAAACCAGGTCAGCTCCACCAGCCACCCCCACATCCCCCCCCCACAGCCACTACAGTGAAAAATCCAAGCTCTGAATGGAGGAAGGACTCTGTAGGGACCTTGGGATGGACAGACCATACTGGGGGAGAGCGTACGCGGTTAGCTGCAACCCCTAACACATGCTTCGCCTAAAAGATCCAACTTGATTGCGTAGGGTGGTACGTCAAGCGAAGGTAGGGAGTATCCACAGACGGACTGTTCGCCGAAGGAAAAAAAAGTTGAGAGTCCAACAACCAATGGTCACCTTCAATACCCCTTGTATGCACCGAAATCCTCCTGACAAGATCAACCTTCCCTCTCCTAACCTCGATTCGATTATTTTCGACCTCGTTCACTCACCATTTCTTTCGGGCCACCTCTTCAGCCTGTCAAGTGGAAATGTTCTCGTTGTTTTGAACAGCTTGGTCTGCGGAGCGACTCTTTTTCTTTTCTCTTCGTTCCATCTTGGGCCTCGACGAAAATCAGGACCTTTTGGAAGAACCATTCTTTGCCATTGTTTTGTTTTTCATCGTTCCATTTGTTGGAGCAGCTTTTCTCTCCTTCTGAACCTCATGCACCTGGGGTATTCAGAAATTCCTATCTAGAACTCCACGCCTGTCTCTTGACTCGAAAGCCTGCCCGCCAACGATCTGCCCTCGATTAAATAGTCGCCACCAGGCAACGACTCCCCAACTCTTCGTCCGATAAGACTCCTTTACCCTTCGCAATGCTTACCTTCCGTCGAGCGATTGTGGCGGCTGCCTTCTTCTTGACCGCCTTCCTCTTTCTCTCACGGTCGCACAGCGGTTCTTCCGATGCTCCATCGCGGACCCCGAGTCAGGACTCAATCTACAACAGTGACGAGGCACTTGCGACGGCCCCCGGCTTCTCCTCACACGACTCGGGGCACCAACACCAGGCAGGATCATACTCTGCACAGAAACCCATAGCCGATGTTTCGAAGCTCTCCCTCCGTGACCAACTTGCATACCAATACCCATACGACATATCCGTCCGATTTCCCGCCTATATCTGGCAGACATGGAAGTACACGCCCGCCAATGACGAGTTTGAGTTCCGTGAGCAAGAGGCGAGCTGGACTGAAGAACACCCTGGGTTCATTCATGAAGTCATTACGGATGATGTTGCTGCAGCCCTTCTCCGACTTCTATATGCTGGTGTTCCCGACGTCTTGGAGGCCTATACTTCCTTACCATTACCTGTTCTGCGCGCCGACTTCTTCCGCTATTTGATCCTCTTTGCACGTGGCGGGATTTACTCAGATATTGATACCTATGCTATCCGGAGTGCCCTCGAGTGGGTGCCTAGCACTGTACCTCGGGATACTATCGGCCTTGTGATTGGTATCGAGGCCGACCCTGACCGTGAAGACTGGGCTAAATGGTACAGTCGTCGAATCCAATTTTGCCAGTGGACGATCCAATCCAAACCCGGTCACCCTGTCCTCCGCGAGACGATTGCACGCATCACCGAAGTCACACTACAGAAGAAGCGCTCTGGTGAGCTCTCTCGCCTGACTGACAAGAATGTTGTCGAGTTTACTGGACCCGCGGTTTGGACTGATGCTATCTTTGATTACTTCAACGACGCCCGCTTCTTTGAGACGGATAAGTCGGGCACCGTCGTGGATTGGCGGAACTTTACGGGAATGACCAGCCCACGAAAGGTTGGCGATACAGTCGTGCTTCCTATCACCGGTTTCTCACCCGGCGTGGGCCAGATGGGCGCGGGCGATTACGATGACCCAATGGCAATGGTCAAACATGATTTCGAGGGTATGCTATTCCATTAACCCAATCGATGACAAATTATGGCTCCTGCGAAGAATACTTTTGTGATTCATCCGCTAGCCACAATCTTCTTGATGCTGACGTTGATTCTCTTCATAGGTACATGGAAGCCCGAGAATGAGCGGCATATTGGTGAAGTCCGGGAGTAGAGAAACAAGTTCCGGTTTAATACTTTTGACACACGCCACCACTTTTTTTTCTCGACCCCTCTAGCGTTTTCCTTTGTCTCATTTTCTATCTTGTTTCACAGCTTGTTGACATCTTCCTTTAATGAGTATAATGGCAGAGCTTGGACAGGCACCAGCTCGAGCCGTAGGGCGTGTCCCGCGCGCCGGCGTTTCTGTACAGGCTGCATTGCGAGGGTAGCATGGATTCGTTCTTTTTTTCCTATCCAATTCTCACTTAGGGACGGCTTATATTGCATGGCACGGCGTCTAATGGCACGGCGTCTAAGGATGGTGATGGGCCAAAATTTGGGGGAGAAAGGGCAACCCCCCCTTGATATTTATTTTTTTTATTTTGTCATACATAGAATTGTCGGTCGGAGCACTAGAAAGTCATCTAATCGCCGAAATGACGATTTCACAATGTCTTTATGTGATAGTCAGGCCTTTTAATCAAGCAAGAAAGAGGAAGGGTTTTCAACGGACCCATTCGGGACATTGACACTTGTTCGTTCCTGGTGGTTCAATCTTCTGCAATGTTGAATTTCAAGGTGCAGCCAGCTAGGGCGTCATCCCGAAGTGGCTGCTACTGATCGGTTCTGAAGAGCTAAGCTTTATCTGAAATTGAGGTCCGGCCCCGAGCCAAGATACTCGATGCAGCATGAGAAAAACCATCATCTGTCATCAACGTACGGAGTACGGAGTAGTTTCGTGCATCGTGCTCCGTAGTCAAGTGACCAAAAAGGAGGGGGTTTTGGGGGGTGGGCCCCTTGGCCTAAAAGTCTGGGGAAACAGGGGGTTAAGCATGGGGTTACGGGCGGCTTAAGCAGTGGGGGCTACATTGTAAGGTGACCACTAGCGAACCAACCATCTGCCTGGCAAGACAATGTATGTACTCCGTACGTGTAAATGTATTCCGTAAGTCCGTCTGAACCGCAGTACTTCTACGATGCCCCCTCAGTTAGGTACATTACGCTGTAATCTCGTCTTTCGTTCCAAGGCGAGACCTTGATCAACCACCCAGCGCTGCCGTTATAGAAGCCGTGACACTCAGAGCTGAGAAGACAGAAAGTGCCGAGCAACTAGCCATCTTCCTGTAGACATCGTTACCGCGGAGCGCACTCTGTAAGGATGAGGCATTGCATACTACCCTGCCGTGTGTACGGACCCCCCTCACGCTACGCGGCGTGTACTGTGCTGCGTAGAGTACTGGGCTGTTCAAACTCAAGACAGGTCGGTCTAGGCATCGTGTATTCGAGAAGCTACTCGGCCGGACCCGGCAACGGCGTATTCGTCGATTCCCGAATGAGTTTTGCCCGAGGGCCAGAAGAGGTAAATGCCCATCTACTTACCCGCTGCAGTCCAACACCTCACTCACTCAAACAAACAAAAGCCACCGCTTTTGCAAATGACCATTCCAGAACACTTTCGCGCCACAGTATCAGCCCACGGGTCATCTCCAGCCGTAATAGCCCGTACACCACTACCCAAAGGCCAAACCACAACCCTCACATATTCTAACCTTGACGTCCTATCAAACCGCCTCGCCTCCTCGCTACGAACCCTAGGCGTGCGTAAAGGCGACCGCGTAGCAGTGTGTCTAGGCAACGTAGTTGAATTCGCAGCATTAACATACGCAACATTCAAACTCGGCGCTCTCCTCGTGCCTTTGAACCCGACGTTCGGCCACGCGCAGGTCGCGGCTGCGTTGTCACACCTTGAAGCTAATGTGTTGATCATTGGCGCTGTGACGGATTTGGCGTATCGTCCTGGAAATGGCCGTTCGAACGAGGAGTTGCTCAGGGCTCTTGTTCCGGATTTGAAGTCGGGTAGAGTGGAAGCGCCCGATGTTCCTAGTCTGGAAAGGGTGATTGTGTTGGACAATCGAGCTTCGCATCCGAAAGTCGACTTTGCGTTGGATGAACTGCGTTCTTTGACGTTGTATTCTTCCCTCTTGGATGGGTCGCCTGATGTGATTGTTCCAGATACACCGCTTGATCCTTCTGATACTATCAACATTCAATTCACATCGGGAACTACATCGCATCCGAAAGCTGCTATGCTTACACACACGTCGATTCTCAACAATGGCGCTCTCATAGCACAGCGCATGGGCCTTGTGCCGGAGGACAAAATAGTGGTTCCTCCGCCGCTGTTTCACTGTTTCGGTTCCGTGTTGGGATACATGGCGACAGCAACCACCGGCGCAGCAATCCTCTTCCCGTCTCCAGCATTCGATCCGCGCGCTTCCCTAGAAATGGCAGTTGAGCACAAGGCAACGGGTCTGTACGGCGTAAGCACCATGCTCGTAGCCATGCTGGAACTCTTATCGTCTGGCCGCATACCGGAACCGCCAAAGAATCTACGCAAAGGCATCGTGGCAGGCTCTTCCGTCCCCGAAGCTCTCATGCGAAGACTCTACGACGCACTAGGCCTTCAAGATCTCGTAATTTGCTACGGAATGACCGAAACGTCACCCGTATCCTGCATGACAGCCCCAACAGACCCTTTCGAAAAGCGGACTTCAACCGTCGGCCGCCCAATGCCGCACACAACAGTTAAAGTCGTCGACCCCCTAGACCCAAGCATCCTCCTCCCCATAGGCGAACGTGGCGAGCTAGTAGTAAGCGGATACCTAGTAATGCAAGGCTACTACAACGACCCCGAAAGGACAGAAGAAGTCCGCACCCTCCAACCCGCAGATCCACGCACCTCGTCCGAAAACAGAGTGTGGATGCACACAGGCGACGAAGCAAGTTTAGACGCTGAAGGATACGTTGAAATCACTGGCCGCATAAAAGACCTCATTATTCGCGGCGGAGAAAACATCCACCCCCTCGAGATTGAAAACTGTCTGTTCCAACATGCTGCTGTTTCGGAAGCCAGTTGCGTTGGCGTTCCTGATGCAAAGTACGGCGAGGTAGTCGGTGCTTTCGTCATTTTACACGAGAACCATGCTCCTCCGCCTTCGACGTCTGAACCTGGGGGTTTGGCTGATGAGTTGCGGGAATGGGTTAGGAAGCATCTTTCGGGACATTTAGTTCCGCGGTATGTGTTTTTTGTAGATGGGTTTCCTAAGACTGCCAGTGGGAAGATTCAGAAGTTTAAGTTGAGGGATTTGGCGAAGGAGAGGTTGGAGAAGGAGGGAATCAAGGGTTAATTTGGAGGATTGGTTAGATATCTGGTACATGTTTCTATATTTCATTTAACGGGCATATTTCTTGAAGAACGGGTTTGGTTTTAGGTTTTCAAGCATCACATGGCAGGAAATTAGCAAAGGCGAGAATGGGTTTCCTAAATCCTAAATATTGTAAAGCAAAACCCCAACGAATCAAACCCGCAGGACGAGGTTCCGGGCTCGGGAACATCGAATAGGGAATGAATATTCTATGTTGGAGGCTGCGGCTACATCCCTAACTCCGTAAAAAAAAAGCATTTGGCTCGAACCTCGGCACGGGAATTTATCTTCTTCCTCTTTACTTTCCCCGGTATCTCCCTCTCACTCCTCTAGTATATTCTGCATAATCGTACATGTGTCTTTTGTGTTTGCTTGTGTGGTGGGCTTGAGAGTTTGGATGAAAAAAAAATTATATATGGGCGTGAAATATCGACAGTTCAAAAGAAAAGGTTCGCGAAATCGAGTTGACGATTTTGATCAGTCGAGGCTAAATATCCTTGTTAGACTTGTAATGGTAGAATTGAATGGCCGAAGATATGCCCTTACCCGACATCCTTTTGCCTGGTAACAGCGCCATCATTGTCGACACCCGTCGCTCCGGTCTCGATAACTAACCGGTCACTTTGGTAGAACTGGCTGATGACCGTTTGTCTCTATTTGCACCCTTCCGTTAGTTTGCGTCACTACTCCTTATATTTCGCATCTTGATACCACGATCGCCGGAAGCAATGCGCGTTTGCTCCGTCGAGTTTCGGTTAAACGAACCTTCAAGACTTGTAAATCTCTGAGGCCCTTTTGTAGCAGCTCCTGCACCTGTCTGGAATCGTTGACATTTTGGTGTTCGCGGAAAGAGTCTCGTGTTCGGCGTTTCGCGTATTCCCTGAAGTTATATGAAGAGAACTGGTTGCCTTGCCGTAATAATTGACGATACTATATTGTAATATCATGGTTAGATTACCATTCGGCAAAAAGAAGGCTGCGACGAGGGTTTAACAAAAGGCGATTGACAGAGCCATATCGTCATAGCCATGATGCAATTTGAGCTCACGACACGCCTGTGGTGCCACATTGACCCAAAAGAGCCGCAGATGAGAGCGAGGTATGCGCGCCGAAGAAAAGAGAAATAACTTACCAAAGACCGAGCTTGCTGGGCAGAATCGCCTTTCAATGTCGAGACTAGAGACATGGTTTTATTCGTTTCGTCGAAGATGGCTCGACGACTGGAGGGGCAATGAAGAGCGTCGAGAATAGAAAGCAAATGTCGAGCTTTTTTTCGAAGCGAGTTTGGAGGGTGCGATCGATGACGTGGCGGGGAGTTGGGTTGTGAAAGAATTGGATGCAAAATAAGATGGGAAAAAAAAAAAGTGTTAGGGGAGTAAGGTGCTAATTTTTTATCGCCATATTTGAAATCACGGCTTAGCTTCGGCGTTTAGCGGCCGCGGGCTTGTGTGTGGGGGGGACCTTTGGGCTAGAATTAACCGCCACAGCTTGCAGAAAGTTCGGTCATAACGGTTTGAAACTCGGTGTATTCTTTAGACGGTGGAGGAGCAGGGTTGGTCTTGCGGTTGGCTACGAAATCGGAATCTAAAGAGGGAAAAGAAAAAAAAAAGAAAAAGAAAGAGGTAAGATTGTAGTTCATCAACCAAATACCAAACATGGAAAGCCCAGACCAGACTTTTCAAATTTCCCATGTCATCAATCCTCCAATGTGGACCCTTGGCGAAATCAATTTGCAGCTGCCATAAAGTTCGCGAAAAGGCAAGAAAAAGATTAAAGAATAAAAGACAACGAAATACGGATATTTTTTTTTAACGCCCTGAAAATACGGAGTACAACCTCTACATATCGTCGTCTGGTGCATCTCTACCAGGGAGTCTGTTGCGCGCCGCGAGGAAGCGAATGAACGTTTCCGACTGAAGATTTCGCTGCTCGTTGACTATTTGCCAGAGAGTGTCATTCTCCTTGCGTGCGTCGTAATCAACCAATCTCGGTGGGGACCTCGTTCTTGGAGAGTTGACAAAGGTTTGGAGGTCGTTGTTCATAAAGCCAGGATTCGCCAGCATCTCTTCAAACCTTGAACGCTTCCCCAGCCGAGAGTTGATCTTGCTCGTATATGTGTAGCTCCGGTTCGCCTGTGTGGGCTTTACTATACTGAAAGCCGATGTAGACTTCTCCTGGGTCAACGGAGGCGTGAAAACCAGGTTCGTCACAGTAGCATTCAGATCGGCCACCTCGGTCGGGTAGCCATTACTGGCGAGCGACCACTGAAGAATTTTCCCTTTGACGTGACCAGTGAGAATTGTTGTGCCATCGTAGCTCAAAGCGGCGCAGACTGGTGGGCCGGCGTCAGCCTCAGCAGTACCGAGCCGCGTTCTCATCTGGACAGTCGACGAGACATGCTCGCTCCCAGCCCCGACCAGCGGCTTTTCTCCATACAGCTCAGTCAAATAGACCGAGTTATCCTCCGTTCCCACAATAAGAGAGCGGCCGGACGGGTCCATAGCAGCGCAGAACGGTGAGGTTGGGAACAAGATGGTGCGGATAGCCTCGCCTGTCCGATAGTTCCAGATCATGGCCGTCTTATCTCTGGCAACAGTCACACAGATTGACGTCTCTGGGTTCTCGCTTTGGCCCATGCAGATGGACACTATGGGTGCCCTGTGGTTTGAAAGCACACACTCAGGCTCCTGTTCACCTCGAACATCTACATCAAGAAGGCGTGCGGTAGGCCAGACATGTACGTCTGTGTCTTGCGAGCCTGTCAAGATATGGTGAGGGCCAATGCCAAGAGCAGTAATCTTGTCCATGTGACATCGGGGTGTAGTGACTTGTCGGCCGGTGCATATCTGTCAAACAAAGAGCAGCCAGTGTTAGCTTGATTTTATGCACTGAGTAGTGACGGAATACTCTTCAGGCATGGGTGTATGCGCAAACACGGAACAAGCGGGTAAGTAAAAGACTGATGAGAATGGCTGCTCACCTCCCAGAGTATTAAACGGCCTTCACTCGTGCCTGCAACCAAAACATCTCCTGCAAGTGCTAGAGATACGATTTGGCAACCAAAAGGGACCAGCGCTTCATGCGATCCACGCACACGAGAGTATACGTGCACATGGGCTTTGTCCTTCTGAGCAGCAAAAATGTGCGTGTCGTTGGCTGCTACACAATTCCGCGGCGCTGAGCTCTTCTTGAAGGTGGCCTTGACGCTGTACGTCGGGTTTAGTTGATACGAGTAGATGCCAACATCTTTGGCAACTGCAGTGTTCGCCGCAATCGGGCCCCCCTCGACGGCAGCGAAGAAAATCTCGCTGAGCATGGTCCGATGGGGAGAGGACAGAACCAGGGCTGATAATCGAGTGGCTCCAAGGATCCCGAGGTTCTCATGCAGGGAGGATGAGGGGAGGACACACAAGAGGGGTCAAAACACGCTGTCGTGTATAGATAATCTTGTCACAGGTTTGTCACACGACACTTGGTGCAAGCAACACCAGTGCAAAACAGGCGGGAATGTGTTGGAGCAAACGCCGACCTGAAAGGAGGTTAGAAGGACTGAAGCAAGATGATGGAGAAGTCCGGGTCAAGATAGGAAGTAGGGGTTACAGGAGACGGATATATATGCCTTGAAAGACTGGGGAGGGCATCTCATTGGCACTCGCCGGCGAATATCCAAAGAGACTCAGTGAGACAACGAAGGTTTCGGTCTATGAAAATCTTTCCTGTCTCTCGCACGAAAAGAGATACGTTCTTTCACCATGTAGCTACCCGTTACGGTACATGATCCAAACGCCTCTCTCGGCCTGGGGAATAAGGAGGGTTGGGGTATCACAATGAGGGTTACAGACGGTCTTGGTCTTTCCGAGGGGTGCACCACTACTCTGTATGGTCACCAGGGCGGGCGCGGGAAGCAAGTTTCCCCAAGAGGGACCCGGAAATAGATGAGACGGCGGGCAGCCTCTCGTCGTGCTTATCGAAAAGAAAAGGCCAGGCCACTGGAGGCAATACACACTCGACTGAGTGTCAAGGCCTGACGTGAGGCTTGACACTGTCTTTTGAAAAGGCTGCAGGTCTAAGACAATTCCTTGAAACCAATATGCACTTCGTATCTGTGATTTGGGTGTCCCGGAAATGTGGCTCTCGTCTTTCTTCTTTCAAAGTACCGACGGATAAGAGCTAGGCGCAGGCGTCTTGGTTGAAGTGTGTAGCTGGTGGTATCTTCGTTCCGTTGTTTTTTTTTTTTTTTTTTTTTTGATATCTGCTAAATTTTTGCTACTGGTCACTTTTTTTCCCTATTATCAGTGAACTTTTTTTTAACCAGTATGGAGTGCTTTGGAGATTGAGCTTGAGAGAGTGGGGCTAGGCTCTGTCCCGTTCTTTGACAACGGCGCTAACTGTTCATACGAGACGTACCTATTATTACTGTATTACCTATCAATTTAGACCTTTAAGAATATTCAGGGTATTACTGCTTTGGCACTGAATTGAATCCGTATGATTCTGGACACGCGCTAGTTGATGGCTGGCTGGCTGGCCAGCCTAAATTATCATCAAAACTTTATACATGTACTCCGTAGATATTTTATGGCTGACCAGCCAAGCCAGCAGCAATATTGTCGATATTTGGTCCCCGCCACTGTGCCACATGTACCCGTCTGAAATGGCCTCATATTTGTCCTCCATGGAAAATGTGCTTGGCTTGTGAGCCCTAAACATTTTCTGCAGGTTTTTTTTCTTCTTTTTTTTTTCGAAGCAAATGAGCAATCAATGAATAGTTTGCTCGAATGTCGCCGTCGCCGCAAGGATGACCCTTGTATGGTATTCGCTGTGCACTTTCTTTTTGCTCGCCCCAACCTGATGTGTGCATAACTCGACATGTTTCTAAGGGATAGCTCCATGCAAGTAAAATACAGAGTACGCAAGCCACAGAGGCATCCATCACGGAGTACGGAGTACATGCATGCACTTGTAGAAATACTTCCCTGCAAAATGGACACAGCAAGAGAGTTCTTTGGGTATTGCATTGTCGCTTCAAGAGAACAATATTGGATTGATGGTGGATGGGGCACAGTCGCACAGGCGAGATCGCCAACTTTAAATTTTGATTAAGCGCGAGCAGAGCAGTCGGAGTCGAGCTATCATTAACCGCTAACCACCAAAAAAAAGTGGGAGTCGTCAAGAGACGGAATGGAAATTACGGAGTAAACCTGCGCAAAAAAAGAAACTCGTTTGTGTATCAGTCAGGAGGAGAGAACAGAGGTGGGAGGTACTCCGAGAAATTGGCTAACCCTGCTCTTTCTCTTCCCTCTTTCCTCCTTCCTTCTTTACTTGCATGGCAGACAGAAGAAAATTTTTCTAGCGACTTCCTCCTTGCCATTGCTTTTTTCCTATCTTTTCCTATCCTCTCCCCTCATCGCCAACTTGCCCGTTTTGCTTTTTCTAGCCCTCACACCCAGTTTCCCCCTTCAAGTCATTCCTTTCCACCCACGTCGTCTGCATGGATCTTCATGTTTCCTTATGGTTGAAACGACTGCTGCAGCTTTGATTAATACATACTCCGTATATTCGGCCAATCCTTCCGCTCATCTAAGGGCTCAACTTCCCAAAAGCCGTCTCTCCTTAATACTATGGTGGAAAATTCTGCATATGCTACGGAGAATGGAACCCTTGAACAACCCCCTCTACTCCGTATGCGAATTGTTCCTTTTATTTCGGCATGCACCCAGCAAAAGAAAAAAATCCTCTCCGCTCAGCTGCTCCGTTATCTTGCTTCCTCTGTGAACGGCGAACACTCCGTAATGGGCATGGACTTTTGCTGCCGCTTGTTTCGTAGACCTCTTCTGCAATGCAAGCATCCCGATTACACCACACCATTGCTTCCCCTCGCCGGATGACGAGCAGGTCTCCGGGGTGCCATGTGGCCCCGCCGCTTTGCACGACCTTACCATGGGGGTACTTTTCGGTGTCGCCATCATGACTGTTGTGGAGTATTCTGTTCCTGACATCTCTCGTGTAGCGGCTCCTCCCTTTACCCCTTTCCTTTTCTTCTCCTCCAATCGAAGCCTCCTGGAATCGATCTCGAAGTAGGCTTCAGCCGTTCGCGGGACGAAAGGTGATCCTCGGGTGTGAGTTGGTTGATCCGGCCAAGGCAAGGAGAGGATGTCAACTGTCGCCTCTTGAGTCTGAGACAAGCATTGGGAATCACGCCAACTTCGTACATCAGCGCACTCAAGGTCTACTAGATCCTAGCTTATCACAAACTTTCGTAGTGTCCCGAAAGAAACGTGGCTGGCTTATTTAGCATCATGTTAAAGTAGCCTCCACCACGGCGCAGAGTGTGGGTGCTCTCGACGACAAGGACCAGCATCGTGTGTGCCTTTTGTGTTGTTCACCATACTCCGTACCACCCCCAAAAGGGTGGTGGCCCGACACATCCCCCAACCTTCTGCATACTGGTATCTTCACCGCCTCAAGCCTGTCTCTGTTCCTCCTGTTGAGAGGACCCCTCCGCCCCCTTTCGTTCAACCCCTTTTCTCTTCCCCTGATTTCTTGACATCACACCATGTGTTGTTCATCTTCGTGCTGTGAAGATGGGAAAACAGCAAGCAAGTACCATAGAGTGGCAACAAACTCGGGAGTGCGCCGTGAAGGATTGGCATACTGCAGGGTCGCACGCAGCGGTTTGATACAGTTCGTGCCTGTACTACAGTTTCTCACAAATTGGGCGCTAATACACTAATGTCCCTCAGGGTCGTCTCGGACAAAAACCCACGGGCCTCGCGAGGGTGGGCGCCAGCATGATGCCTCCTCTTCTGCCCGGATTTTAACTACTTGCACACATGCTAACACTTTCAAGCATAATCCACACGTCTCACACATGGCTGTGATCGACACCGCCCGCACAAACTCCCGTGGTGATCATCGTTTGCCAGCGATCACTGAGCAAAGCGGCGAGAAATCGGACCAACAGAAGTGGAGATAAATGGCGCTAGGCCGGTCAGTAGGGCGAGTTGCCAGACACATTTGTTTGTTGGAAGCTGGCGACAATGCTGGGGAGGCTCGTAATCCGTAGGGTACACGGCACAAGATACTCGTCTTGAGTCCCGTGAAATCCGTGGCGCCGACATGGCAGCATTTGTGCGCCATGAGTCCCTGCAAGCTGAAAGGCTGCGGAACGCTTGCCACGAAACACCGGAAGTTGAGAGATGTGCAATAAAGTACCAATTGGGTACTCTTCTCGTCGGTTCACTTCACTATGTGCACCCTATCTTTCCAGTATGGTCATTCGAGATGATGATAGTGCTCTTTGGGTGTGGAAACTGGAAGCTTAACTCTCGGTAAGGCCATGTTCTAAACAAAGAGCAAGACGCTGGCTGGTCCAGGAAGCATGGTGGGCTCGGAGGAAAATGGGCTGGACAAGGCAGATCGAGGGCGAAGGAAGTAGTCTACTTGTCCCAGCGAGTACGAGTGCAACCGAGATGGAAATGGTGTTTTCTTTTTGGGATGTTTAGTCTCTTTCTTGGTACAGGGTATTATGGGTCTAAAGAGTAGTACTCGATCTATTCCTCGTACTTTGCCAACCAACCGGAGGAAGTTGGCCAGCGCCTTCTGGGCACACATTTGCTTTTTCCTTCTCCACATTTGCTTTTTCTCATCAAATTGCCACGCCCTCTACTGCGTACTTGGCTCCTGCATCACCAAATCACTATCAGTTTTTTCTTCCTAAGCCCGAGTAAGACCAAGACCCCTCATTACTAGGTACAGGGCACATTGCTTTTGTGCCCCCCCCCCCCCCCCCCCCCTCGTAAGAGATATGCGGGCTTTTCCAAGGCCACAGAGGCCCCTCGATGGGGTCTAGGAATTAGAAGTTGGAGACCAAAGCCACGACTACCGTCATATGGCGTTCATATCTGCGTACAAAGTACTTCAAGTGTATGGCCCCCCAGACAGTGAGGGTCGTTTTCCCATCTTTGTTCTCATCCTCGAGCAGGATCATGACACACAAATCCTTTATGTTTCTCAATGTCTATCGCCATTCCGAGACCATCATACTTGTTTAGGAACTGCTCTGCCGCAAGCCACTAGTGGCCTTTGTTGTCTTAGAAGAGCGAGCACTCGCGCCAGCTCTTTCCGCTCTGCAGCTATTTACTGTTATGAACCCGGGTCTCAGCGCGCAATTTGAGTCAATAAAGGGGGAAAAGAAACGAAGAAGCTGGAAAGAAAAGAAAAGAGTGAGGCGAAGAGAAGAAAAAGAAGCAAGACAGATTTGAGGGGGCCAAAAAAGAAGAACAGAAGTTGGGGGACATCGAGATAACGACACCATACCAACCCTCAAGAGAAAGCGACACGGTTGCACAACATAGTCTGCCATTGCACCCAATTTCTTCCCTCGCTCTTCTTCCTCTTCTCTCTTTTGTCCTTTTCATTTTGAGTTTCGATACTTTGATCCTTTGCGACGTTACGGAGTACTTAGCTGCGACTTCCTCTCTCGGTGGACACGCACACACCCCACCCCCTTCCCTCTGCTCCTTCTCTTCTCCCGTACCTCCTCTACATACCGTTCCCTTCTTTCCTCCGTGTCGTTTCCTTTTCCTCCTCCTTCATACAAATTTAACAATTTCATTTTCTTTCTCTTTGTAGAAGAAACAAAAAAGGGGCGAGGCGTACACGGGACTTCACCACCAATCCATCGACTCCCTCGACGACTAAACTCCGGACCATTCGTTAGGAAGCGCCCCTCTCGCCTCATCCTCTAACTCTTGACTCTGTTGTCCTACATTGTTATACTACGCTGTGCCGCAGTTTGCTCGCATCCTTCCAGAAAGGGGGTCCATCTCTTATACCCGCCTGCGTGCACCCGCGTGCACCCCGCGCCCGCTTTCACCTCACTCGCAAAAGTACGCGACATGGCTTTCTCAAACTTCAACTCAGTGGCCGTACTCCCCTCAGCAGCGCCATTGCCCCGCACTGCTGCCGCTGCCACTGCCCACGACTTGCTGTACCAGTTTGTGCGGAGAGCGAGGTCCCATTCCGCTCTCTCAGTCGCCTCTTTCACACCGAGTGAACCGGACTCGTTCATTTATCCCTTATCACCGGCCCCACTACGAACCGAAGCGAAGCCAACCACTGAGCAGGCCATGGCAGAGTTGGACCTTGCTTGCAACATGCCCGAGATGCTCGCACAAGACCTCGAAATATCGAATTGCATCTTTGAATCAAGAAACATGACGGCAGGTGCGCCATCCGTGCGACTGACGCCTCACAGAACGGACCAACATCACCATTTCGCCCCGGCCTCGCCCTATCCCGTGTTGAGCACCACAACGCCGTATAAGGATGTTGCCGCCTCGATCCGTTCTCTGGGCCCCATTGAGGAAACAAAGTTCCCGCCCAAGCCTCAGAATGACAGGGCCAGTCGTCTGATGCCAGACGAAAACCTATTCGACACCGATTCAGATTGCGCGAGTGTAGTCTCGAGTGTCATGGAACCGCCAACCATTCGATTCCGGCAACAATCGGTAATGACTACAGCAACGTCCATCACATCGAACAGCCACCCCGTTCCCGTTCCATCCAAGGCCAACAACGAAGTCCAGGAAGATGTTCGTGCAATGGAGGACTCGTGGGTCGACCTCGACTCTGACACGTCTGCCTCGGGACAAGAAAAGTCGCCCCCAAGAGATGCCAACAGCCTGGCATTGGCAGGTGTGCCCCAGTTGAAAACAGCCATCCCAAGTCCCAGAGTATCATTCACCAACCCCTTTAAGCGGCAATCCCTCAACGGGTTGTTCTTCCCCCCACAACAGTCGCGCTCCCCTTCTGTTGCCAGCGCATCCCCTTCTTCGGATAATGTGCCCCAGCCAGCTCGAACGTCTGTTCGGAGGGTAACTCCTCCCGATTTTCGCAACACACCACCCTCTATAGAAAATGCTGCACAACCAGCCCGGACATCTGTTCGGAAGGTATCCTCTGACTTGAACAATGCGCCTCCCCCTGCAGACAATGCTTCCCAGCCGACTCGACCGTCTGTGCGACTGGTATCGACTCGGAGACGTACTGTGGCTCCAGAGACAGAGCAACAACAGTCCCCACACTACGTTACGCAGCCCGAATCAGCCTTTTCCTCCCCTCGGTCACCCCTATACCAGAAACTTGATCTCTCTTCGCCGCTCTTCCAAGACCCCGCCCTGTTCGGAGAGGTTGAGCGGATGGTTCGAAGCATACAGAACACGCAGCAACAGTCAAAGGAACCGGTCCAGAGAACACCTAGTACCAGACTCGAGCCCCCCGAAGAGGAGGAGCCCGATATAGGCTCTCTGCTAATTCAAAGCATTCCTCAAGCTGCGATTCCCCGCGCAATGCCGCCTCTCGGTAGCAGCGATGTGCCTCAGGAGTGGCTATCGCCGGAGCCTCCATCGCCTGTTTCGGAAGTCCATTCCTGGCTCGACACCCCCCCTACCAACCCGACGCCAGCTACACTGGCTGCGCCGTCTGTTTTAGATGAATCGGCCACTTGGACAGCAATCCCCTTACCACCAAACATTGTCGAATCACTACGCGTTTCGGTCACCTGCTTCCCCGACACAATGCTCCTCTCATCTAGTCTGACCATTGAGACGATCCGAACCTACTCTCGGAAAGTTAGACACAACGAGTTCAGCAAAGGACCCGACGCCGATACTTTCTCTACCATGGCTCCAACAACTAAGAGATGGGGCCTCAGCCGCGTACTGGCTCCACGGCGGAGCCACGCCTCGATGCGGAACGGAGACGAGAACTCGAGATTTGCAAGCCTCAGTCGACGTGGCGCCTGGCCCACACAAGCCTCCATGACCAATTCTGCCAGCAGTGCAAACAGTGACGCCCCGCCAGTATGGGCAACACTCCAGAATGTCTTTATGTCCGACTCGGATCATCTTTGCGATGCCCTTTACGCACATCTTGTTGCATACAACTATATTTCGTGCCTTGTGCCACGCAAGGGTGCAGAACTGGTCACTGGCCGCGAATCCATGGCAAACAGTGCCTCGATCCGCTCCACAAGAGACGAAGCAGCCGACGTGCCGAGGAAAGCGGCAAGCCTGCTTGGTATGCACGACCTCCAGACTAGGATGACATCCCGACCTAGCTCTCGGGGCTCTCGGCCGACCTCCAGCCATAGCAGATTGTCTCGCCGGCAGACTGCGACGTTGGGAAATGACTTGTTGGGGAGGGACGGACTGTCGAACCCACGTATGCAGACGGCATCGCAGGAAGCAGCGATAAGGGATATTCAAGCGGGACTTGCTCAGTGCATTTCACGACTAATTGCAACTCTCAAAATGGCCAATACAGGCATGCGCGCCAGTGTTTCGGATGGCGGTGAACTGGATCCTGTGCTGGTACGCTCATTGTGCGAGCTTGTGCGATGCTCCGAGGAGGTGCGAATGTAGCGCACCATCTCCTTTTCTTTTTTCTCTCTCTCTCTCTCGTTTGTCTCGACTTGTTTTTGTTTTCCATTTCTTTGGGTCAATTTGTTGGGCTTGAGAAGGGGCACGGCTTTTTTTTTTGGATTTCTTTTTAAACAGGGTCAAGTGGCATGTCCTGGGGAGGGCAATGCTTAGGCTAGAAGAAGAATACCCGGGAGGCCATTATCATCGGCGTTGGGGGGATTTTTGTCTTGACGATTCACACGATTCATTTCCATTACCAAATTATTCATGGCCAAATAAGGTCTCAGGTCTCTCAAGAAGTTTGGGCATGTAGAACAAAATGGATACGTTAAATTAGTCTATAGTCGTTATATGCACACGCATTGATTTTCAATCATTACGAGGGCCACCCAATGGATAAGGCAACCCCATCAGTTGTATTCGGCGCGAACAAATGGATGGGTAGTCGCAACAACGGACGGGCTATTCACCTTCACGTTCATACCTTTTTCGGCGCAATCGTCGGCACAGAGTTCGGGGGAGGGCATTCCGGACGAGGCCCACGAGGTACTCCAGCTCCACCACGAATCCCGGCGCTGCTCCTTGAAGCGGACCCACCCACCCGTGCCGGGAGCGGCACCGGGCACGGCCCCAGGCACACCACCGCGAATCCCGACCTCGGACCAGTGGTTCTCCCTCGCATCCCGACACCCGCGCAGAGCCCAATCATCATCGTCACCGCTCGCGTTCGAACGCAACCTCGCCTCCACACCGCCGGCAAACCGAAAGCGCACGGTCCTCGCGTTTCGCAAGCCCAACAGCGCCACGCTGGCGAGAACCAAAAAAGTAAAGGCCATGGCGCCGGTTTGCGACATGTTCCCCGCGAATGCGGCGCATAGATAGACGAGGACTTTTGAGGTTGCGTCCATGTAGCTTTGGGATATCGATTGGGGTTTTAGCCAGGGGGTTTGGAGGGCTTGGAGGTTGGGGGATGTTCCGTGGAGGTGGATTTCTGGGGTTGTGGGTGTTGAGGGGAGGATATGGGTTTTGAGGGAGTTTGGGGGCGTTGTTTTGGGGGGGAGGGAGGAGAGGGGGTATATTGGGTTTGAGGGGAGTGGGATGGAGGGGAAGGTTTGAGGGGGGTGTTGGCGTTGTTTTAGGGTGTGGACTTTTAGGAGGTGGGATAGCATTAGTGTTAGGAGGATTGTTAACGCCCAGTCTATAGTTTTGTTAGTTTGTATTGGAAGAGGAGGGGGGAGGGGGGAAGGGGGGAAGGGGGGGCGTACAGTCTTGGAGAACGATGAAGAATGTAAATGAGCCTATGGTTAGGCCAGGTAAAAGGAATGATAGAAGTACGCGGACGAAATCAGTGGTTGCGATATCTTGCTTGCATATAGCGACAAGTTCTCGAAACCGAGTAGTTTTCTCTTTTGATTTGATCCAGCTCCAACTCCAATCCCAACCGCAGATGTCGAGGATGCGAGATTGTTGCGCGGGACCGATGTCCAGTGTTAAGATTTGGGGTTTCGTGAAGGAATTGTCTGTTGAGAGGGAGGATATGCTTATTTTGTGGTGTAGTTTTGATTGGATTTTTGAAGGGAGGGCGCGGGTGACTTTTTTCATTGTGTATTTTGCTTTTGAGGGTTTGGGGGGTTTGTGTTGGCGGGATAGTTGGAGGATGAAGCATGTGAATGCTGCGTTGTGAATTGGATGGCGGGCTAGGATTCCGTTTGATTGGTATTCGTGTGTTACTAGGCTGTTTGCTGCACAAGTACAGTGTCCTTGTCTGCTTCCATCTTCGTCGTACTCTGGGACTTCATTTTGGAGGTTGATGCAGGTGCAGCCTTTGGCGGCGGAACCGGGGGTTGAGCCGGGACGTAAGGGGGTGTTGTCATCTAGGAGGTGGATTCCGGGTACGAGGATCAGGGCGTCGAACCAGGAGGGGATTCCGGAGAGGGCGGTGTGGAGGGAGAGGGTTTGGAGGTTTGCTAGGAGGAGGAGACCGGCTGGGGAGAGGGAGAGTTGGGGGATGGGAGTTTTGGACTGGCAGAGGTGTTAGTTTGGAAAATGTTTGGATTGGAATTGGGGGAACTTACGAGCATGGTGAGGTTGTGTGGAGATACAGCGGCTTGAATATCTCAAAAAAGGAATATATATCACGGGAAGGAGAGGAGGTGTAAATGCTATCACGAGAACTCGAACCAACTCCAAAAGGCCGTTTCACAATCCACAAGCATAAGTCGATAAAAAGTAAAAATACATAGAGAGAAAAAAAAGAAACGAAAGCAATGCAAGGAGAGTTTATTACTACTCTATATACAAAACCAAAAGAGAAAAAAAAGACTAAATATCGAAAAACGTGGCAGGGTGAAAGAAACAAAATCATCGCATTCATCTTCATTCCTCGACTCGGCGCTTCTTTCCAAGTTAACCCCCCCCCCCACCCCGCCCGCCTTTCAACGAGTAAAAATAGCATTGTTTCTCTCTTTGTTGAAAAAGGAAAAGGCTAAGGGTGTTGTGGACCATAGTGTCTCGAAAGGGGGTTTATGGTGGTCTTGATACTGGGTTAGGGTACGCTAAGGTTTGCCAACCTCGTTAAATTACTCGTGATGAAGCTACTTGTACGGAGTATGTTATGTCCTTTTTGATCAACTAACATGCTGGTATAGCGCCGTCTAGAAGTGTTTTTTCTAGATGAAGAGCATGGCATTTAGGATATTTTTTCCCCGTTTTCTTTTGCGCTAGTGACCGTTGACCATGTGCTTTTTCCCTTCCTTCTTCGGGTTATCGCCTTGTCTGTTATAGTCAATTGTTAACAACCACAAAGTAAAAACAAAGAGGTTAACAAGGCTTTGAAAAAAAAAACAAAAACCGGCGCAATGATACATGCATATCCACGTAGACTCGAACATGCATATTCCCAGTTTACTTCGGTGAGATGGAAAGAGAAAATTGCAACTGTTACGGAGTAGATATTATCACATTGCTATCATCATCCTCGCGGCCAACGTGATTTCATCTTTGGAGGTTGGGGGATGGATGGACTCTATGTCTTGGGCACTTTGTTTTTAGTGTCAAGTCGAGTTCAACCCACTGTGAGAGGCCCAGAACAGTGCCCTACAGTACACTACAGTGCATACTACAGTGCATCCTACAGCGCATCACCAGCCCCCAACATCAATGACATTCCCAACCTCCCGACATTTTCTACTAACAAAATCTCACCATTCCATCTCCGTATATCCGGCCAATCTCTTTGGGTTTCGTCCTCTTGTCTCATCCGTCTTATTCCCCAATAGACTCAACAAATCCTCCTCTGGAATGGTTTCATCTTAGAATGGCGCACCGGCCATCTATCTCGTCTCATTCACAGGGCTGGCGCACAGGGCACCAGGTGTCATCCTGTTTGACTCTCATCTTGGGCTAGCTTTTGCCTTCTCCTGAGACGTCACATTTTTGCACAACAGCAAATACTCGACACTGATATCCAGGCGCCGAAAAGACGGGAGAGAGAAAGCCAGAAAAGAGATTATAGTCTTGTAGTTTCGTTCTACTAACCCTAACCACTAAAACGCCGTATGCCAAACGGAAAACTAATGCTCCATATAAGCCTCAGAGACAAACAAAAGAAAATGCAACGTTCTAGACTTACACCCATTAAAAGTCCTTGTTGCACGATGTCATGATAGGAAAACAGCAAAACCACTAGATGAAAATGCCAAAAAAAAAATGCCAGTGGAGGTGCCAGGCGCCAATTGGCCGGGAAAGAAAGAAGGGCCAAGAGAGTCGTTGCGAAAATTCTGAATACGACAAACGTTTCAGCACTGGCTGATCGTGACCAGCGGTATCAACTTCATTCAGGGTCAACCACACAGCTGCTTGAGGGTTGGCACCCGCTGCAAGACAAACAGCCAGACGGAGCTTAGGGGATGAAAAAGATCCTGGCTCGTGGGGAATCGTTGGAAAAGTAGAATACATGGGAAAAGAGGCTTCCATAAAACAACAGGGTTAAGGGCCACACAGTAAAAGAAAAAAAAAAGGGGGAAGTTGTTTTATCCGTGCTGGGAAGCTTAGACGACGTCGAGATACTCATCCCACGGCACCCAGCTCTGCGTAGACCAACCGGGGATGCAACGCATCTGTTCTGGCGGTCCCTGCCAGTCGATGGCGAAGCTCTCGTCTTCCGGGTACTTTTCAAGGAGCTCGCCGACAAAACCGCGCTGACCCTTAATCCAGGCGCCGTAGTGGTCGTCGTATTCGACGTTCACAGTCGGGATGACGGCAATCTTGCCGTGGCCAATGTGCCACATATCGCGGCAGAACGTCGTCGGCTCGCCCTGGAAGCACTCGCCCTCGCGGTTCGCCCGGAACGCAATCTTGCCGTCCAGGAGTGGTCGCCCGTCGATGACCGCCCCGCCGTTCCAGCACGCAAACACCTGTAGCGGCTTAAAAGCTTCGTAGCGCTCGCGGCTCGGCGGATGCGACCAAAAAAGCTCCTCTGCAAAATCCCACGAGCCGTTCTGGGGGATATGGAAGAATGAGCTACCGTCAATCGACCGTGCCACCCAGACGTCGTAAAACGTGGGAAAGCCGCGCATGTGGCTCCAGTCGAAGCCGCATGTCATATCAGCTCCTAGTTTGATCTTTTGGTGCACGAGCTCGAGGATGTCGTCGACACAGATGGCCACGTCGTTCAGGAAGATGACGTTTGTATCGTCGGCATATTGGTAGGCAGGGTCGATAAGTGGTGCGACGGCGAGGTTTCGCAGCTCGGCGAGACGGACAATGCGCTGTCCGTCGTTCGGGTTGATGTCGTCGCGTTTGAGAAAGTGGTACGTCGTGTTCAGCGCCCGGAGCGGTTCCCCAAGCGCCTCAAGCACCTCGGCGGTGCCGTCTTTAGAATGTCCTTCGACAACCGATATCACACAGTTTTCAGGGCCAAGGAATTCCACCGCTTCTACTATGCTCCCCATGAGCCGCGGCAGCAGATCGACTATATTAATGAGGTTGAGGGCAAAAAACCACCGCGGTCGGTTGGAGCCTGGCCCCTTTCGTTCTTTTAGATATTCGTATCGAGCCTTGTCCATGAGCGGACAGGCCATGCGAGGGTATGACGACTTTTCCGGTTCCATAATCGCCTCGATATATCGGGGAACCTTTTTCAGGTTCTTTTGGTGAAGGTATTCGGCAACTTCTGCTTCGGATAGGCCTTTCGTTCCTCCTAGCATGGGAGGGAGACGCTCCTGGACTGCACAACAAGAAAGATTAGCAATGCCATAGATGGTGAGATGCCAGATGACCCACAAAGATCAACCCTTACTCAAATTTACGTACCCAATGGAGTGTACCGGCCCACGAGAGACTCATGTCGAAAAAGATCAAATCCAATAAGAACCAGCAGCGCCACAAAAGTGACGAGTGCCACGCGGCCGAAAATTCCGAGCCACCGCACCATTATAAAGTCGCAGTGTCCATGGGCAAAGAATAGAACGAAGGAAAAAATATGAAGAGGAAAAGAAAAGAAGCAAGAAATGTGGCACGTCTCTCTAGGATAGATCTGGGGCGGCAACCGTTTAAATTAGGCGGATGGCAAAAAGAGTTTGCGTCTTGACGAACCAAATATTAAATTGCTATGCGACTAAGAAATGCCGTTCAGGGGGGCGAAAATTAACTAATAATACTCCGTACACGTACAAGTACACGTACTGACCAAATCTAATGCAGCGAATAGGGAAGGGGTAATCAGACCTATTAAGATTGCTATTCTAGGTACCGAAGCAAGCAAGGGGTTAGACAAAGTCACCCCCAAAAAATGTATATTGTAGATAGGTGTACATCGTCCATGAGTAAAGGATACTCTGTAGAAAAAGAATAGAAAAGAATCCCGATATCTGGATTCTTCACCGGACGAAGAGTTCCAGCAATACCTAGTCAGAAATACTAAACTGCATTAATACTCCGTACACTACTCCGTAAGGTTGTTGAAGATTCAGAAACGCTAACAATACGGAGTAATACTAAACTAGTGTGTGTGTGTCTTCTGTTACAGCCGCCCCCACAGACAGTGCAGGACCAATCAGATGCACGTTAAAATGCAAACGCTGATTGGTCTGAGAGTTTGTTTCAAGCCGCCAGCTTGGCTCTACAAGTACTCCGTATTACCACCTACAAGTAGACCTTGCATTGGATACACAACACGACACAACACATTGCACTGCTCTAAGTCAATATTGAGAAGCGATTTATTACGATTAAAATTGGAGGGGTGATCTATCGACAAGAGAAGAGAGTTTTGCCCATCTGTGAAAATGCATGGGATGCCCCCACAAGCAACCAATTACCTATGATGGTGATCAAGAACGCTTCAAACGCCGTACTCCCAGTGTTCAACGATAAATCGAATGACGCGAAACTAATGGCCAATGGCAACTTTTGATGGGGAGATACCCAACTACCCAAAAGACTCGTTGCTTAGTACGCAGCCCAATCTAGGTGGAAGAAATGATGTCGGATATGGCGCCCTTGATGACCCCTGTTAGGAACGTCGGAGACATGGCGGGACTTGGACCACTCAGCACCGGCCTCGAGGTTTGGGTTGTGGACACGGCTCCGTCAGCGGGCGGTGTTGACCGGGTTTGGGGATCGGTGTCCTGGATTACCGAAAGCTCTTGGAGGAGCTGGTTGAAGCAGTCGGCGTCTATTTTGCTCATTTTGGGTTGTAGAAAATACAGTTTTGTACAAAAGTTCAAAGAGGCTCTAGTTGTGCGAAACTGCGCACGTTATTGTTAGTGTTTGTTGACTTGACCTCAATGTGAGTCTGTCCAACATGACTCATTGACTGCAACGAGATGTAAACAGCTTACCCAATCGAAATGTCCTTATATTATAGGTTGCCAGGGGATTGTGATAAGCAGCAAATCGTTGTACTCGGGTATGTGTTGAGGAGAGTGTGAGGTGTTCAGCAGCAATAGCAGACGATGGAATAAATTGGAGTGGTCGGGAAGAATAGGAAGATAGGCTTGCGATGGTGTCTATTTGAATTGAGTGGAAGGGCGTGTTGTATTGTGGGCGGTTGTATTGAACAAGGAGGATGTCTTTGGCGACTATATAGATAAGTTTCCGGGGGAATTGATTTGCTCAATAGAGAATGATTGCATCAATTGATGTCCATGATCAAGAAATCGAGGGATTCTCGTGATATTTATCGCGAGGTTCCGGCCATAGATATATCGTAGGTGGGCCACGAAGAGGCGATAGCGAGCGGTATTAAAGAAGGACCCCGGCCCAACCGGCATCGGACCACAACACCGCCGTCCGAAGACTGGAATGTGCGGGTTGCATCAACCCGACTGTGTCATAATGGAGAAGGGGTGTGCGGTTATGTGGACAAATGCATGGTACTTTTTCGTATCCGGGGGGTGGAAACGAATGCGAAATAAGCTTAGAAGCTTAAAAATCACACAGAAACAAGCCGAAGACAAGAAAAATCGAAAGCTTTTGGCGGGGATGACGGAGAGGAATACGGAGTAGGCTTGGTCCTTTTGCGCCAAGTACGCAATTCACCCCCCCTAGCTTTCTCTTTGGGGTTGATATTGCGGGGTGTTCAAGCCAATCTGGACCTCAGGAACAGGGGAAAAGGCTTGACCTACGTGGAGAGGTCTGCCTTATCAGTATTTTCAGTATTTTCGTGCTTTCTTCTCGTCTACTGTCTCCAATTCGGGGTTAGAGGCAGAAGAAGCCGTCGTCATCGCTTGCTTGAAGAAGAAAAACAAAGTACTTGTACCTTGAGAAAGTCAATGTGGTAAGGCGGCTAGAGAACGGGAATCCGCTTGCGGGCCTGTTCGCTCCAGGCAGCAGGAAAATGCGCCACACACCACACACCCCCGGGACCTGAGAAGAGGGCTGCAATGGTACGGATATTAGGCATACGCTAGTTCCGAATGCGAGCTTCGTTTCTGTTGTCAATTGGAAGAACTGAAACAGCCTTTTGGGATCGCAATGGCAAGGCGGTGCACGTTCCATACGGATAGGACAGACTAGCCCAAACTTCGGATTCTCTTCCTTCCCCGCCAACGAACCGACGGCCTTTTGCTTTCTATCTTATCTCTCGCCAACCCTATTGCTATGTAGCAATGCATTAGCAACACATGCCCTAGCCTCGAATCTCGTCACAAATGGTGTACGCAGACCAAATGAGTATCAATCAAACACTGCCCCCGAGCTGCAGCAAAGTACTCCGTAGTACGTCATTTGAAGCGTAGAGCTGTCATCAGGTGGTAAGGCTAGTCCACGTCACTGAATTTGTCTATTCGGCAGTAGCCATATCAAAGCATTCGATGGAGCGACGATCGAGAGACTTGCTAGCATAAACCATCCTCGCGGCAGCCAAGCAAGTAATTTTGTTGCCTAAAACCTTTTTTGTTACACGGTCTGAATGCCGGAAGAGACCAAAAGATAGCGCAAAGAAAAAAAAAAGGAATCGGGTTGCCGGCCGGGGTCAAGTGTGAACGCTGTGCACACGCCAGGGTCGTTGGCCGCTCCGTCACAAACAAGAAAGGTAGGGCAGATTATTAATCAAAGTCAGTTTTGCAGCAATTGCGAGATCCCTGTACTCCGGAGTCGTGACTATATTTTCACCACCTGGTTCCATCTGGTCAATTTTTGGGTGCAAAGAATGGTTGCCTAGATTTCAGTTACGCGTCTGGTTGGGGCTTTGTCGCTGGTGAACCACCAAAAACCCTCTAGCGGAGTGGGCCGAGTGCCCTGCCTCTCAGCTCCATGTGGCGCCTAGGGAAGCAGTATTAGTAGCTATGTATTAGTTTAGTCTGTCCACTTGGCAGGGGTTCTACAAGAAAAAAAAAGAAAAAGTTCAGCGCAAACACATCATACGGAGTACAGCCTCGTTTGGTTTGCCTCGCCAATGGAGAAATCCTGATTTTATTTCCCCCCTTTCGTTCAGGTGAGACGTAAGCAAAGAAGGGGAAAATGGCGACGGGTCTGGACCTTGACTCGGGCCAGTCATCCAAGCGTCTCTCTAATGAACCTACGGATTCAATTGATCGTCCCGCAAAACGTTCCAAGAACAAGGCCGACACACATAAGCAGCGCCGCCATCAAAATGCCTTCATCGACGCGACATGGGGACAAAAGTATTTCTTTTCTGGTGCTGGGGATAGATCGAGTGTCCCGCAGGACCCCGAGCTCGACTTTGAAGATGACTCGGATGCTATGGCGTACTTGAATTCTGTACGGTAAGTTAAAAACCCAACTGCGTCTTTGGTCTTGTTCGCTTGCTGAACCACTATCATGCCAACGCCGTTCATACAGAGACTGATTGGGTTTGAACCGTTTTTTCTTGTTTTAGAACACAAGCCAATACGATACCCCATCTCTTGATTGCCCCGAAACACGGCCCTGAATTACCTCCCGAACATGCCCTTCGCACATCTGATGTCGACCAGGAAGGCGAGGACCCGGAATTAGAACCTATCGCATATGATGATGGTACTGGAGATTTCCGTGGGTACTACGAAGACGGTGCATATACTGCTGCTCCCGAATCACCCTCGCTCGACGATGGCACTGCCGACCGGGCCAGTGCCGTTGCCAATGCATACTACGCCTCGCTTCGAGCTTCGTTCGAAGCTCTCCGCGCTCGCCTCCGCAAGAAACCCCCGCCAGAAGTCGTTGCTTCACTTCCCGCATCGAATTCACCGCACGTCGGCTCTTTCGGGCCCAAGTCCTCCACCTTTCAAGTCTGGAACCGGCGACTTCTCACCACCGACCCTCACCCAGCCCAAATCGCGGCCTTAGATGGCCCTGCTACACTACGTGTTCTACGGGTTCTTATGGGTGGTCGGTTTCTGCGGCTAGGTGATTCGCTCCACGAAAGGACGAGTCGGTGGCTCTGGGCTCTGCTCGCTCGGCTACCCGACGCTGGCGAGATGTCGCACGTCGATATTGGCTGGGTACGCGATCTCGGCCGGCGTGCTGTGCTTATGACAAGAAGTCTCGCCGAAATGGCAGCCTTGCGTGAGCAAATGGAGACGGGTGAAGCCAATGTCGACCTCGGTGTGAATGATGGCGTTGATGACAGCGATGAGGATGAGTATGCCGTGCAGGACATGGCGCCTGACGATGTTATCGAGCACGAGGATGAAACCGCTCCTGTCGAAACACAAGCTCCACCCAAACCGCTGGATGAAGTACCAACCACATCGCAGCCGGCACCCAAATCAGCTATGGATGCGGCGAACAATGATTCCGATTCCTCCGATAATGACATCGAAATGGAGGACGGGGAGTTGAGCGACAACGACAGCCCCCAAAAGTCCAACCCTCAAGCCGATGAATCTGACCTAGAAAAGGCAAAAGCCCGTCTTCTATCCCGCCTAAACTTAACCACCCAATCATCAAGTCAACCCCCCCAAGAAGAAACACACGACGAAGGCCTCTCAGACGTAGCCTCAGAATCAGATTCCGAACAAACCATCCGCTCCCGCATCAACATGCGCGCAACCCTAAACATGATCCTCACCGTAGCAGGCGAGTTTTACGGCCAACGAGACCTCCTCGAGTTCCGTGATCCGTTTGCCAGCATGGGCGACTATTCCGAAGGAGACGATGAGTATCACCACGGTGAAGGCGGTGAGGAAGGAGATGGAAGAGACCAAGGCTTTAAGGATGGTGAATGGCCTGGAGTGAATGGTGGGGATGCACCTGATATGTCGGAGCAAGAAGAAGGCGAGTGCGGGGAGTGATGTGACGTACAAGTCTTAGTTAGATTGATACCCGGTATATATTTACCAGTAGCGCGGCATTTATGTATTTTCAACCCGGCTGGTTGGAATATGTTCACACTGGTCGCTGGACAGTTTGAAAGATTTGAGCCGAGCATTCAAAAGAAATCAAATAATCAAATGTATAATCTCAAGATGAAAACTGCGAACTGTGCATTGTCTTTATAATAAAACAAGATGAAAGAAAAAAAAACACTCGCAATAATGGGTATCCCGCTGGTCCTGTCAGCTTCTATCCTTTCCTTTCCTTTCCTCCCATTCCCAATTCTCGGATACACGATCCGGATGCTCTGGAGCTGTAATATATTACTGATACAATTCTCTTCCTCAGCTTGATCATTTACCTCTTTATTATCCCATCTTTCAAGTGGGTTGTTTGAGCCCTTCTTCATCGCTGCAGCCCGCTATCTCTGCCAAGATGTGGCGACTGCCTGATGACTCCCAAGTCATGTTGTGTACGATGGAAATCCTGGTTGAAGAACCATGGTTCTTTCCTATGATGGGCATTGGTACAATCCATCTAGGCTCTAGCCATGGGCTTTCTTTTCTCCGAATTGTTGTCTCTCAACAAGCCGATTAAGATTATGTAATGTGAAATTATTTGGCATTCGGAAGCAACACCGTAAGTAATATCACGGGCTGTCCATTTCCATGTCCACCAAGAAATCGGCGTCTTGGAAATCATCTGTATTTTCCTGTCCATCGGGAACTGTTGGTCCTGCCGTGGCGGGTGATAGATGCTTCTTGCCGCGAGCACCACGGGGGACTGCGAAGACCCTTGCGTTACCCCACGTTGAAGGCATAGTCGTGCGGGGGCTAACTTCGTCATTGAGCCATGACTCCTCGTCATGCCACACCTGAACAGGTTGCTCTGCTGCAGTGTTGTCATCGTAGACTCGCTTGCGCGAGCGAGGAACTGGCAGTCCAGAAAGGTCATGATCATGAGACGTGGCGCTGTCTGTGCTCTCGATGCTAGATTGACTGCTGGAGAGCCCGGGTACGTCATCGAGCGAAGGAGTGTCGTCGGTGGTCGTCCTTACGATGGAGGGAGCTGGGTAGGCAGGCTGGTGGGAAAGGCCGCCGATATCATGAATGCCGCAGAAGGGCATGAGCTCCCGTTGTGCAACATAGCCGGGAACTGTTGACTTGAATTTTGGCTGAGCAGAAGATGACTCGCTGAAGAGATTGAATGCACCGAACTTGCTACCTGTCTTGTATCCCTCGGGCACAGATTTGCGCACTCGCATGCCGACAGTTAGGAGGTTGGATTGGACCGTGGGCGGCAGCGCCGGCTGTGACGGTGGATTGACGGGAAGAGAGGATAGACTGGGTGTAGAGGGATGGGAAGAGGTCGAATTGGAGAAGAAGGAGGTGATTTGGCGTTGTGAGGGATCGCTTGCGGCGCCAGCAAAGGGGCGCTTGATGCGTGGGTTGGCCATGTCTCCTGGAGAGATGTTCTCTAGAAGCGAATGATAGATGGGGGAAATCCCTGGAGGAAGCTGATAGGTGTTGGTCGGTGCGCTGACCCTTGATCTTATGAGGCAGATCAGTAGTATTCCGTAGAAGAACCAGGACAGTGGTGATGCGATTGGAAGTGGTTCCTGCTTGATGGTGTCTCGAGTATGCGTCTACCAAGTGTCGTATGGTTGTTCCTGAAATAAATGATTGAAAGAAAAAAGAAGAAAAAAAAAGAAGAACGAGTAGATAGTGGAATGCAGATGCAGTCCAATGCCAGATTGATAAACAAAGGGCTCGCCACTTTCCTCTTTCTGGGGGAAAAGCAGGGTTCCTTGTCCAGGGACGCATGCGAGAGTTTAAGAATGTACGGAGTGCGTGATACGGAGTACAAGTAGGGAGGCTGGGCGGGGGAGATTACAATTTTCACGCGTTTAAGTGGTGGGTCCTGATCAAACCTATTTATGGAGTATTACACTTGCAGGCCATGTGAAAACCCTGGCACTCCATAGGCGACGTGTAAGTTTCGTGTTCAACCAACCAACCAGTCAGAGGCCGGCTGACAGGTCTAATTCAGCCATGAGCAATGATGGGTCATGCTATCAGATGCAATGCCAGCCCTACCTGTCAGTACTTTAGACCTGCTTCAAGATTTCCATGCCCTGAGTAATGAGACATACGCAGCTTGGGCTAGGCTTGGCTGTTCAATGCAGGCTGGCTGTGCTTTGTCCTTAACAAGTTTTCTTCGCACTACTTCCATACAGACTTAGCTAAAAATTCAATTCCGATTTAGGCCTTGGTAGCTGACATAGTCCTGCAGGCCCAAACCCCGTTGAATAATGCTGTGGTTCCTGTAGTCAATGTTCTAGCTAAACTCTGCTCCTCGCCCAATGCAGAAGAAAGTTTAGTTGCTTGAACACCTTTCACCTCTCTACGTAGGAGCGGGTGTCTGTACTTTTGCTCAACCAACAATGCTACTGTATTGCAGTTTGTTATTCGACGGCAGGATTTATGAAATGAAGTCTGCAGATAGTCTTTTAGCTTTTGGCTTCTGTTGTGTTAACTCGATTGTATACGGGGTACACGCCATCTCGGACATCACGCTGCCGGTGGTCCCAATTTCTTTTGTAAACAATCCGGTTACTTTTAAACTAGAAAGGTAGGCGGCCTGGGCCATATGAAATACAATCTAAAAAAATTTTGCCACCTGCCGTAACCACTACTCGCATAGGATGTTGCTGGTAAACAAAATGACCAATTCTTGAACATTTCATGGCACTTCTTCTGGATCCTCTTTGATGTGCACCTTGCTTATTGATCAGTAACTTTTGTGCAAGAAATACAAACTCCTGTTATCTTCCGAAGTAAAGATCCAGTCAAAAGCCCATCAAAGAGAAATGTCTGAAGTGTCCAGGAAGGCCAAGCTAAAAGACGAAAAAAAAAAAAAAAACCCAAAAAACTCGGAAAGGTTAACAAAAGAAAAACCAATCATGTTCTTTAACCAGTGTTATGACCCATCAACTTCGGTGGTATCACTTTTGGACAGTCGCGGAGGATAAGAGAGCGAGACAATGGGGGGAGAACAAATGATTGATTCTCTTTGATGCATGATATCCGGAACGCCCCTAAACTGGAGTAAATTTTTTGAGATGTTCCATCTTCTATCCGCAGAAAGTCATGATGTTCATGAAAGACTAACTGTCTATCCGCTCAACCTGAAAAGAGCTTTTTCCGCAAATCCGAGACGAACCACCAAGCCTGAGATCTCATGACAAACCGGAACAAGAAAACAATTAGATGCGCCATGCAATTTACTTCCTCCGGAAAGAGCAGCCCTCGGTTAATCTTGCCTTACCACCGGTGGGTTGGCAGAGAACGGTCGTGCAGCCTTGGCAGATGACAACGGTCTGGGCGTGAGAGAAAACGGTTGTAATGGTGAAGCAGCCGGGGCACTTGACGTCCATGAAGAAGGATCGGGGAGCAGGCACAAGGGTCTATAATGTTGAAAATCATCAATTAGTAAATAGTGTCCCTCTTCTTCCCCAGAAAACCATGCCACGCAAAATTATTGTCGTCGGTATCTCGCTACGGTGATGAATTTCGTACCTTGAGCTTGTGCTTGCGGGCCTCAGCGGCGGCGCTGGGGTTGAGGAGATCGACTGCGAGAACCTATTTCAGACGCACAAAATGTTAGACAATATTGAACCCAAGCAGGAAAATTTGGTGCGACGGTGAGGTCGTCGTGACTAGCCCTCCCGGCTACGGGACAGGAGGGTGGCGAGAGGACGAATGGACAGTCCATCGGGAATGAGGGCGTTGTATCGTCAGTAGGTTATCGAGCATACCATTTTGAAGTTTTCCTTTACTACTTGATGCAGATATCAAATGGACTTGGCAGGTTGCAGGATGTGTTGAGAGTAGTAAATTGGACTCGCAATGCCAGATAGGTGAAGGGTGGAGAGGGCACACACCGTTTGTGAGGGAAGGGTAAAAAGTTTCTCTTCCACGCTGCTATTGCCCACGGAAATTGAAAAGTTCACGCTAAACTACATTTAGATAGGGTTTTGGTACCCCAGCACGTGATCATGAATTATGGAGGGTTTTAGGTACTGTGTGCACGGACCGACCGCCGTGAAGATGTATTTTCTGAGATGATGGTGTGGGGCGGTGATAGTGGGGGTTGTGTACGGCGTACAAGTAGTGAGGGGTTCAAATGAATAGGCAGACTTCAAACAACGACTGACTAGCTACGACAACATTGAGCTTGCTTCCTATTACAAGAAAAGGCCTTTCAGGACGTGGATATCCTAGACTTGCTTATTGACTAAACAAACAAAAACAACCAGGACTTGAAGAAGTTTGGAATCCGATTTGTGGACATGGCAGCTCCTACAGACCAACGCATAGCTGTTCCAATCGATGATCCCAATGCAGATACAGAATGGTATGTTCATCCTTGCAACTTGTCCTGACAATGTGCTGAAAAAATTGGCACAAAGGAATGATATCCTTCGACAACATGGAATAATCCCCGAAAAGCCACCCAGCCCTACCCCAATAATCGAAGAGGCAGTCCTCGAAGGCCGGCGACTAGCTCACGAGAACAGACTCGAGGGCAAGGATCTCGACGAACTAGACGCATTAGAAGATGACGAGGACGAAGATTTCCTGGAGCAGTATAGGCAAAAGCGACTTCGGGAGCTGAGTTCCATATCGCAAAAAGCTGTCCACGGATCTGTTTATCCCATCTCGAAACCGGAGTACTCGAGAGAAGTCACCGAGGCTTCTAACAAAGGCCCCGTTTTCGTCAACCTTCGTTCCTCATCTGGAGCCAACATTGAATCCCGGGTCCTTTCGGAACTCTGGCGACAGGCTGCCAAAGAGTACGGCGAGATCAAATTCTGCGAGATGCGGGCCGACCAAGCCATCGAAAATTACCCGGAGAAAAACTGCCCGACCATTCTGGTTTATAAAAACGGAGATATCGTCAAGCAGATTGTCACTCTCATGACGGTCGGAGGTGTCCGAATGAACATGCTGCAGGTTGACAATATCCTAGTCGAGGTTGGGGCTGTCCCGGCCTCCGATATTCGTGTGGCCAAACGACGGAGACAAGCGGAGGACGAAGAGGATGAGCGAGATACGAACAAGGGGATTAGGACGTCAGTAAAGAAGCCAAGGGACGACGACGACGACGATTGGGATTAATTGTAGTACGACATGGTATCCCAGAATTATACACTATTGGACCAACAGTTTCCACCGCTGAACGAGCATCCCGCATTGCCCGCAGTCGCTTGTACTTGATCCCTTGTCTAGTACTTTGCCCCACCGGTGCTGGGCACCACTTCCTTGCGGTCTGCGAGTCCTCGGCCTCAAACGTCATCGAAGACACCCAACCCGCTTATCACGAGGTAAGCACAAAGGAGAGCAACCGCGCATCAAGAAGGGCACACCACATGGGTGATCTAGATCAGCTTGTTCGACCCAACTTTCCCCTAGTGCGTGCTCGCTGTCCCGTGTAGGAACAATTTGGATGGGTCTCCAGAATTCGAGCCACTCTATGGTGGAAATAACATGACCTTTCCCGCATTGGCTGCAGGAGATCCCACCGGTTTCTTTGAGAGCCACTGTGCGATCTATTAACTCCTTCAGGTGGAGCAGTGAAGGGCTTGTGAGGTGTTGTGCAAGTTCTGATAAAGATGAGCTGCCATAGCATGATCTTAATACCAGTTCGGTCAGGTTGGGGACCCTTGTCATATTGGGCCGAAGGTCTTTAGTTAGGTGTGCAGGGGATGGCGCCTGCTCATCCTCCAATTCCACATCATCGATTGTTGAATTATGGGCGAGGGCGGCACGGAAGTCTTTGGGCTGCGATTCTCGCAAGTTCGTGTACTGTACTGGGGTTCGCCCCAGGAAACGGGCTGTCATAAAAGGACTCGAGTTTCGGGGCCCCAGCCCCTCGAGAGGGGCATGCTTGTGCACATTTTCCTCTGGCTTTGAGTGACGACTAAGAATAAAAGGGTTCGGGGCTATTATCAACTCCTCCAAGTTGCCCTCGACCCCTATAAGCTCTAATAATGAACCGGGTAAATATCGAAGGGCGTTGAGAGCAACGTTCAAGGTTTTCAGGTTTTTGAGGTTACCAATCGCTGGAGGAAGCTCATTTAGGCCATTACCGCGAAGGCTAAGGACAGTGAGGTTCTGTATGTCGAAAATAGCACCCGGTATGGTTTTGAGAGAGTTATTTGAAAGAAAAAGTTTGATAGACGCATCTTTAGCTTCGAAAGGCACGTCGGCAGTGACTATTGGAATGGGGGTCAAATGGGCAAGGGGCCCGAACGTAGAATTTGACAGCGAGTCAAGTCCAATGGATCTATGAACGGTCAATCATTTGAAGATCTGGAAGGGCAGGTAAGATTTGTGAAATACTAACGATAAGTCGACCGACTCGTTGCCCTCGTCAACACATCGCATTATTATTTGTCTTGCTGCAGCTTCGGCCGTAGATATCTTTGGAGGGACCACCAGGGCAGCTACTTTTGGGCGAAGGGGAGGAGGGGGTACAGTGATGGATTCCTCGTCGCCATCCCCATCACTACCCATCCATACACCACTGTCGAATTTGCGAGCAAATGCACGTTTTGGCTTGGGCAATGGAAGAGCATCTTCGCCGAACGACGAATCCGACGAAGATGCTGGTTGTTGCTCATACCACGACCCAACTAGTCGCTTCTTCCTTCTCACCTGTGAATAATTCTCTAATGACGGATCATCATCGCTAGAGAATATGGCTGGATCGCTTGAAGTAGATAACGGGGGTGCATATGAACGTTGTAGTCTAACGCGCTTTCGGGGGTTGATGGCAGGAAGTGGCAGGTCTCCATGAGCCATGGAGAGTCGTGGGAGACTTGGTTCATCGTCCATATTGGCAAAAGGAATGTGTTTCAGACCCCGAAAATGAACATGTAGCTGATGGGAGAGGATTGGGTTGGATTCGAGATCAGACTGAAGGGAAAAGCAGACAAATCAACAAGTACCAGGAACAAAGCTCGAGGCGAGATCGGGGCTTGTCGTTCGACGCGTCTACTATTCCATTACATCCTAGTAAGGTAGGTAGTGGGGTCAATAGCGTGAGCGATGCCCCTAAGATAAACAGACTAAGACAATTTAGAGAGATGGTGGGGCATGTGAAAGGTGGGGTCGAGATGGAAGAGTACAGCTGTCACCAAGTGGTTGCTCACGACTTGTCAGCAATTCAAAAAAAGTGGTCCGAGCTCAACCTCCTTGCTTCTCCAGCCAAGCTCAGAATACGTAGAGATTGTGACAAGAGAAATCCCCGTGTTTTGAATACTCGACACGCTTTTCCCAAGGCCGGTAGACGAGACACCTCACAAAACGATGAGGCTCTCATCCATTTTGCCGCAGTTTCTACTGTATTCGATTCCTACTTTGGCTATCTTCGCCGACGAAGTCGACAATATCGATTTCCATTACGATCTGTTAGGCCTCCCACAACACTGGACGACCTTCTTCCACCGACCACGAGCCGATGCCCAAGCCAGCCTATTATACACGCTAAGCGATGTCGGTGTCTTAGGCGCCGTAAATCCAAGCAATGGAGCGGTGGTTTGGCGCCAGCACTTGGCGGCCAACTCAACAGACTCGATCGGGTTTCTTCGCGCCCCTGAAGGCCAATCGTGGCTAGCCAGTGCATATGGGGACAGTGTACAAGCATGGAACGCCTTCACCGGCCGAAGTACATGGTGGGCAAACTTTGACGGAGTCGTTAAGGACATGGAATTGTTAGAAGTTACCGAATCCGAGCGGAAAGATGTTCTCGTTCTCTTTGAGGTGGATGGATCAAGCATTGTCCGCCGGCTCAATGGCGAGGATGGCTCCGTAATCTGGGAGCAGACGGATGCCTCGAAGAACCACCCCCTTCAACTGTCGACTAGCGTAGAGTCGATCTTCTTTGTCGGATTATACGGATCTCCATCTTCCTACAGCTTGAAGGTTACGGTGCTGGACGCCAAGACTGGCCTTCGACGCGACGAAATTCTTATTGGTACCAAGGGCGAAGTCAACAATCCTTCGGATGTTATGTTTGTGGGCTCAAACTCCGTTTCCCCCATCGTCGCCTGGACCGACTCGAGTTTAACCAAGTTGCGCGTGAATATTCTCGGTTCGAAATCCAAACAGGAACTTACCCTCCCCGCCGACACCGTGAGTGTAGATATCCACGCACCACACAAGGCCCAGTCAGACGCCCATTTTCTAGTACACTGCCGAACCAAGTCGGGAAATAAGGCGGAGGTTTACCACATCGATCTTAAAAGTCAAGCAATCTCAAAGGCTTATGAGCTTCCCCATCTTCCCGGCACTGGCGCATTCTCGACAAGCTCTGACGGGTCCAATGTATACTTTACGCGAGTCACTGAGGATGAAGTTATTCTTTTGTCTTCGGTCTCGCATGGTGTGCTTGCGAAGTGGCCCCTCAAGACTGGCGCCGATGTCGATGCTCTCTATGCCGTTTCCGAAGTAATCAAGAAAGCCTCCGACAGTTATGCGATCCGATCGGCGGTTGTTACAGCTTCGGATGATTGGATACTCATTCGGAATGGAGAACTCGCCTGGTCTCGACCTGAGGGCATGGCAGGGGCTTTTGCGGCTGCATGGGCTGAAATCCCCGAATCAGAGGAGCTCTCTAAGGCATTGGAACAAGAAGCACACACCAACCCCATCTCGGCCTATGTGCATCGCCTCAAGCGACACATCAACGACTTGCAATACCTTCCTGAATACCTGGCTGCTCTTCCTTCTCGGGTGCTTAACAACATGATTGGTGTCGAGACAACCCGACCCGAAGGACTATTTAGGGATTCATTCGGTTTCAACAAGCTTGTGATACTAGCTTCAAAGCGTGGCAGGCTTTATGCTCTGAATGTTGGAGATCATGGGAGGATAGTCTGGTCGCGAAAGGTTACAAGCATTGCGCCCGGACAATCTTGGGATGTCAAAGGTATTTATGTCGACGATACCAAGTCCCAGGTCACTGTCCAGAGTGGGGTCGGAGAAATCACCACTGTCAAGACGGATACTGGCACTCTTGTTGAGCAAGAATCGTGTGGCCGTGTGACTCAGAGCACAGCAATTGTGAACACCCCGTCCGGCCCCTTTATTATCAGCATTGGTCTCGGGGGCGCCATCCCAGATCTTCCCGCAGACCAGTGCCCGGAGGAAGTTCTTGTCATCCGAGGTGGCGAAGGTCAGCTGAAAGGCGTCAAGTTCGAGGTTCAGGAGGGTTTGGCCAGAGGTATCGAGACGTGGTCATTCGCCGCACCCGCCAATGAACGCATCGTTTCTCTAGCCTCCCGCCCGCAGCATGATCCGGTTGCCTCTATCGGGCGCGTACTGGGAGACCGGAAGGTCAAGTACAAGTATCTCAACACAAATACTCTAGTAGTTGCTACGGTAGACGATGCTGCATCCTCGCTATCGGTGTACCTTCTGGACACATTGTCTGGCCAAATTCTCAACACGGCAACTTTGAACGGCGTTGATGGCACAAAACCGGTGAATTGCATCCTCTCGGAGAATTGGTTTGCATGCACGTTCTTTGGCGACTACGTCGTACGTGATGGGTCAAACCAGGTTCTCAAGGCATACCAGATCTTGGTTACGGATCTTTACGAATCTGAGGTTGCAAATGATAGGGGCCCGCTCGGCGATGCTAAAAACTTCTCCTCCCTCAACCCCATCGACAATCCCTCAGCGTCTCCGCCGCTGCCGGCGCTCGTATCGCAGACATGGGTCTTGTCTTCTGGGCTCTCTTCGCTTGCCGTTACGGAGACAAGGCAGGGAATCACGCGCCGGCAGCTTCTGGCCTACATGCCCTTCTCGCATTCTATCGTCAGCATTCCTCGGGAGGCTATTGATCCTCGTCGTCCCGTCGGCCGCGATCCCACTCGCGATGAGATGGAGGCGGAGGGTCTTTCTCGTTACACGCCACAGATTGAAATGGATCCGCGTGCTGTGCTAACACACGTGCGGGATGTTTTGGGTGTCGAACAGATTATTTCCACACCTGCGATCGTCGAGAGCACCAGCCTTGTATTTTCTTATGGTATTGATGTGTTTGGTTCTCGAAGCACTCCGAGCGGGCAGTTTGATGTGCTCGGGAAGGAGTTTAACAAGGTCAGCCTCGTGGGAACTGTTTTGGCATTGGCGGTGGCCGTGTTTGCATTACGGCCTGTGGTAAGTTTCTCCCCTCCCCCCCCCTTGAACGCTTCCCTCTTGAGGCAGCAACTAATAACTTTCTTCGATCACCAGGTGCGACGAAAGCAGATCAACAAGAGATGGGAGGTTTTGTGAATACTAGGATCGTGATCGTAATTGGATAGACCATGCTTGATTTGTGTAATGTTTGAGGCTTTTGGCCAGCTTGGCTTCAGTCTACAATGTTGCGGCAACATGTCTCAGAATTTTTGTCTACGTATCTCATGAAAGATATGCATTGAAGCGACAGGGAATCCCTGTCGATGCTGGGTAGAAATTGCCACCTCATTCAGCGTGGAGGCAGCTGATGGTTGCAAACTTGTACTCCGTAATAGGGCCAGGCAGGCTGTTGAGCAGGGCGCCAGAAAACCCCCTGGCATATCATAATGTTGTTCGGCCAGTTCAAGACAGACCTTTTAATTGTGGATGGCTGGGAAATCCTAGAGTTTTTCTTGTGCGAGGTGGACGAGGACAAGCATCAAGGGCGACTTGTGGAGTGGGACGCCTTGCGCTGGTCGCGACCTTGACCATGCGGCTCTGCTAGCGGATCCCCCCTTCTGCCCTTCTGGCGAACGCTTCACTGTTTTGACAACAACATTCTTTCCGAGCAATCCTACTGCAATTCATAACATGTTCTGCCTTCCGAATATTCTCACGGAAACGACTGTGGCCTCTGTTTGTGACCTTTAAAATATTTGGCCTGTCCACGATAATGAGCTCTGGAATCGATCAACGTTGGATTGCTCATCTCCGCAAGGTTGCCAGGTGAGTATCTTCTGTGAATTGCCTTCTTTTCTCTCCTTGGCCCTCCCAAATTCGTTTCCTGCTATTTCAGTCAGCCGCCCGCCCTGTGCAGATAGGGCGGCACTTTCTATATATGACCTGCGTTCCTTCCTTGACACTTTCAGTGCAATTCTTCCTTTTCTCAACACTAAACCCCATGAATTCGTGTTCTCTTGTTTTGTCCCTTCGAATAATCATGCTAAGGGCCGCTGCATCTAGCCATGGGCATTCAAATGTTACCCCAACCTCGCCATCCCATAATAGTGATTTTACAAGACCACCCCCAACACCCGATAGCAGATTGTACAGCCATGTTTCAGGCTCACCCAACCCCGACTCTAGCCACGAGATTCCGGCCCCCACTCCCAGAACACACGCACCCACCAATCCCGGCGGCAGTGGTGGCTTGATTGATGCTAGCTTAGTCAATGCTGGAATTTCTAGGCCTCCGGGCGCCCAAACCCCTCCTCCCCTCAGCAATGGCGTTGCCATGATAAAACAACCCCCCACGCGCCCCATCAGCCAAGAACAACTCGTCGCCGAGGTCAAGGGCATCTATGCAGGCCTCGTCATGGTGGAGTCGAAATGTATAGAGGTAGATCAAGCACAGAGTTCCCAGGGAGACGACCTGCCTAAACTCAACCACGATCAATGGCAGGCTCTGATCGCCCTACATCGTACTCTCCTCCATGAGCATCATGACTTCTTCCTTGCCTCACAACATCCTTCGGCCTCGCAAGCCTTACGCCGACTACCAAAGAAGTACTCGATGCCAGCGCGCATGTGGCGACATGGAATTCACTCCTTCCTCGAGCTTCTACGCCAACACCTCCCTGAGTCTGCTGAACACATGTTGTGTTTTATTTACCTCTCCTACTCCATGATGGCGCTCTTGTTTGAGACAGTGCCAACATTTAAGGAGACTTGGATTGAATGTCTAGGCGATTTAGGTCGATATCGGATGGCAATTGAGGAAGATAGCATGCGAGAGCGCGAAACGTGGACTAACGTAAGCCGGGGATGGTACTCGACGGCGTCGGACCGCTCGCCTGTAACAGGACGGCTATACCATCACCTTGCTATACTCTCACGGCCCTATCCGATACAACAACTCTTCTATTACACAAAGAGCCTCACTGTGCCTGTCAGCTTCCATTCAGCACGGGAGAGTATCATGACTCTTTTCGACCCCATCCTCAACCCTACCTCCCAGATACCACGCTTTGATACATTCGATAATCAATATGTGCTCTGCCATGCAATTTTATTTACTGGACAACGTCGAGCCGACTTTAAGAAGACAACCGATACGTTTATCAAAGATCTAAGCTCCCAAATTACACGGAAGACACGGCTTTGGACAGAATCAAGCTATAATATAGCTCTTTCTCTGATTTGTGCTATTTTGGGTTATGGAAGCGAGAAGAACCCTCTTGGTAGGGCGATCAAAGAGGCTCATGATATCGAGAAGAGAAACAAGGCCTCAGAATACTACCCTCTCGAAGAAGCCAAAGAGGGAGCAAATGAGTCTGCAACAGGCAGCCAAGAGCTGGAACTAACCAATTCCGAAAAGGAAGCTTTTCAAGGTGCCCTCGAACTTTTTCAGCAAACATCAAGTACAGTGCTGGTTCAGTCCAGCGATCGGAGCACATACCCTTACCTACACTGCGTTCTTGTGTTTTTATCTTCTATCGCCGTGCACCCGACAGCTATTTCATACGTTTCGGATAATTTCCCTTGGGAGCACTTGGCTCTTGCCCTTAATACGTTGAACGAATCCTCCGATTCCCAGGTTGTAGCTACATATACATCTGAACAGTTTCCTCGGGGCGATAAAAAGGACGCACGCCGACCACTACCAGATGACTTTTCTATGCGGGGATTCACATGGACCGAGTCTTATTTCCCCGACGATTGGTTCGAGCGGGAAAGGATTGATGATGATGAAAAGTACTTTGAAGTGCCCTCAATGGCTGAGGAACGAAGGATCAGCTGCCTCTGGCTAGGCTATTCTATTGCCCAGAGAGGCGAGTGGTTGCTATACGATGCGGGATCGAGACGCTTTTCAGTGGCGGAGAAATACAAGTCAAGCTCTCAGGCCCAAGGGGGTGCATACGACCAACAGTTCAATGCACTTCCGACTACTGGCCACCTCCCGTTGGGCCAAACGCCCTCCCGGAAACCGGACGGGGAAATGATGGATTTGGATGGACTGCCTATGTCAGTCCCATGATTCTGCAGCCCATGAACCGAGTAAACACAATATACGTTGTGGGCCATTCAATGCCCACGCGCCGCAAATTACGTTTTCATGGGTTTTCCAGTGCCCATAAGGGCCTCAAAGCCCATTCGCCCAATCAATACGTTATCGTATACGGTTTCCGCGGGCTAATCTCGTTCAAACGAGAAAACAAGGAGGATCGATTCGATTCAATAGGAGATTCAACATTTCTCAAGCCAGGTAGCGGACCTGCCCCCCCCCAGAATGAATGGCGGTTTCGTTCTACTCTCTCTCTTTTTTTTTTCCTTTTCTTCTCCTCCCCCTCTTCCCCCTTGAGGTTGGTTTCGTTTGTCTATTTTCCTTATAGTCCAGACAGCTCGCTCAGATAAATAAATTGAATGGATGGCTGTTTTTGCAAGTCAGCCGTATATCATGGTGCGCCCACAAGCTTGATATCGTCTATACGGTGTAAATGCCGCTGACTTCCTAATACCGATGGGAAGGTGGGGGAATACCAGGTTCCGCTTTTGCAGACTCCCAGAATGCAATTCTGCAATTCTGCAATTCAGTCGCAGTCAGGTCAAAGCCACGGATAGCGGATGGGAAAGAGCAAGAGGGGCTAATAAAGGGGGGGGAAAGAGCTCAAGCTACTCCGGGAAGCTCCTGCATGCCCCTTTCCTCTCCACGATGGGCAAAGTTGCAAAGTTGGCCCCCACTCGCTCCATACCCAAGCAGCAAGCCCGATTATGAATGTGCTGAGATCCTGTCAAGTCACAATACGGAGTATTGAGTAATTTCCCAAAAGAGGAAAACGTAAAGTAGGGTAGTTGGCAACACAGGGTCATGTGGCCCAATGATGTAATGGTGGGTAGTCGTGTTGACCTAGTCGATCAGTAAGGCGTTCTTATATCTGTATATGTCGTGTATTTGAGAAGTATCGTCGTTTCTCCTCTTCTTCCACTCCGTCTGTATACTCGTCATCTTCGTCGTCGTCCGTAAAACTCTCTGCTGTTTCTTCTAGTTCATCCACTGGATCCAGAAGCTGGCTGCGTCTTCGAGGCCTCAGGCGCTCTCTTCCAAAATTGCCATCCAAGCCGTAGAGGGTGAGGCTCAGGGCTGGGGTGAAACGCGAGCACCTCATGACTATCACGACAATCCCGTCTGGAATGGTATCCTTTTCTATGAACTGTCTGAGGATTGGATGATAGTGCCATTCCCGTAGAGGAGCTCTTGTCGAGTCCTCGCTGTAGCGGAGGGAAAAGCATATGCACTTGCAAACCGTATTAGAGCGGCCGAGGCCAGTATGCAGTCAATCAATGGAGGGAAACCCAAATTTATTTCGGGCGGCAGATTGTCTGAATATGATTGTGTATGACTATGTATGGAAGGCCACTCTTCATTCAGAAGAGGAAATAAACTAGACGTGAGTAATCGCAGGGACAAGTGGCCCTCGCCCCAAGATGCCGAGAGTGTCTACCACTGTTTCTCGTACACATTTTTTTCAACTCACATAAACCCATCACTGCTGATCGCACAAATCTATAACCTGCCATTCACCAAGTCTCTTGCATTCGGCTTTGTCACCCTCCCCAGCTCACATTTGCTCCTTCCTTTACTCCGTATTGTGGGGCTCTTAAGAAAGGACGGGGAGAGAAAAAAAAAAAAAAACTCGGTCGTGGATAGGTAATACTCCGTACCGGAAGCCCTATCATCAACTGAACCTTTTTCAGTGGCGTTGTTTGAATCTTGGAGGGGGTAATAAAGACAAAAGGCAAGTCCGTCTGTGCCAATTGCTCCAACCAATGACCAGTCCCAAACCCCGCCTATGCCCGCCCCACTCTGCCCCTCGTTCCGTCCCCCAATGGCTCAATCGTCATAGTCCTCTACTCCGTAAGCCTTCTCTGCCGAACAAAATTTTCGCGACTTCTTCTTGACTTCTCCTGGCACGATTTTCATCGTCAACACTTTTCAACCACCTAATCCCCCCTCATAAGCCCCCCTCCAAATCTTTTCTTGGAAACCATGGTTACCGTCATTCTTGGCTCCCAATGGGGTATGTTTGCTGCCTCGATTTACCCCGCCACCAGAGGGCACCCTGCCTGTGCCCTTGTTGTCTGTACTGACCAAAACCCCACCTTTTGATAGGAGACGAGGGCAAGGGGAAGTTGAGCGACATTCTCTGCGCTGAGGCTCAGATTTGCGCGCGCGCCGCTGGCGGTCACAACGCCGGACACTCTGTCGTGTAATTGACTTATTCTTTTCTTTTCTTTTTTGCTTTCTCTTTTTTTTTTGTCGGCAATGAAATACTAACTCGGCTTGTTTAATTATGCTTAGCGCAAACGGAGTTTCCTACAGGTATGACACAACATGTTCCGCATCGCCAGCCGGCGGTGGCTGAAACCGGGATCACCACCTTGTGACTAATTGACTCGTTTTCTACAGCTTCCATCTCCTACCTTCCGGCCTCGTCAACCCCCACTGCACGAACTTGATCGGTACCGCCGTCGTCGTCAACATCAAGGCTTTCTTCTCCGAATTAAAAGAGCTCGAAGAGAACGGCCTCTCTCACGTGCGCGATCGCATCCTCATCAGCGACCGAGCCCAAGTCAACCTCGAATTACACGCCCGCGTCGACGGATTGGAGGAGCGGGAACTCGGCAATGGCAAGATTGGTACCACGGGCCGCGGAATTGGCCCTTCGTATGCTACCAAGGCCTCGCGTGAGGGTATCCGGATACACGAAATCTTTGACCAGGAACACTTTGAGACCAAGTTGCGGAGACTTGCCGCCGGCTACAAGAAAAGATTCGGCGACCTTCTCGAGTACGATGTTGAGGAGGAAATTGCGCGATTTCGCGAATACCGCCCTATCCTCCCCCCGTTCTGTGTCGATGCTGTCAAGTTTATGAAGGATTGCCAGGACAAGAAGACCAACATCTTGGTCGAGGGTGCCAATGCGCTGATGTTGGATATTGATTACGGTTAGTGCGGCGAAGAGATTTGGCAATTTGCAGCTCTTGTTTTCTTGGGGAGATTTTTGGGGGACTAACTGGGCCTCGCTTACCAGGAACTTATCCGTATGTCACCAGCAGCAACACTGGAATTGGTGGTGTTGTGACTGGTCTTGCGATCAACCCTCGTGGAATCAAGTATGCGCTTTCTACCCCGTTCTGGTGCAGATTCATTGACTAACGCTTCGTGACTGCAGGGAAATCATCGGGTTTGTTTGAGTCTTGTTCTTTTAGTTTTGAAAAGCTGATGGCTAATATTCTTATCGCAAAGTGTTGCCAAGGCTTACACGGTACGCCTTTTCACCCAAAATATTCGTCGTTCTTTATCAGACGCTGACTTTTATTTTTGTTTCTTCAGACCCGTGTTGGTGGTGGAATCTTCAAGACTGAGGATTTGGGCGAAGCCGGCACAAAGCTCCAAGAGATCGGACGCGAGTTCGGAGTGTCCACCGGCCGTAGGCGGAGATGCGGATGGCTCGACCTCGTTGTCCTGCGCTATTCGGCCTCGATCAACTTTTACACGGCCTGGAACCTAACGAGTACGTTTCCAACTTCTCCCTCCCTCGCCGTATTGTTGGTACACTAACAGCGATATGAACAGAGATCGATGTGCTTGACACTTTTCCCACAATCAAGGTTGCTGTCGCCTACAAAGACGCCGAAACCGGCGCCGAACTCGACTACTTCCCCGCCGACCTCAACTACCTCGAGAAGTGCGAGGTTGTCTACCGTGAATTTGAGGGCTGGCAAACGCCCACAACCGCCGTCAAGAAATTTGTTTGTTCAATATTTTCTTTTTCCCCAGAAGAAAGATTATCAGCACCAACTGACACATGATTTAGGAGGACCTCCCCAACCAGGCGCAGGCATACGTCAAATTTATTGAGGAGTACACTGGAGTGCCCATCAAGTGGATCGGCACAGGGCGTAAGTCATTGACACATTTGCATTTCACGTATCAGGAGTTTTTTGTTGACACGATAAAAGCATCGCGAGACGACATGATTTACCGATAGACACACCAAGAAAGGGAAGTTCTGATTTTTCTTTCTGTTTGTCTAAATTCCTTATTTTAACGGATTCAAACAGCCATGCCGATGTTATGACCCATCACCAGTAACAGGCGCTCCGTGGCGATTTTTTTTTTTTTTACTACTTGAGCACAGTATTTATCAACTAGATTCAAAGAACTACAGCTACATACAATACACAGGCGAAGAGGAAGTCGAATCAATTCTTTTGCGCTAGCAGGATATGCCTATGACGGGTAAGGATTTGGTAGTCGTTTCAACTTGGGTATCCAGGTGCGAGTTTAGATGATTGGACTTTAGACGGCTTTGCATCTTTTCGAAACCGAAAAAAAAAATATACCTTGTATGAGGCCGAGGCCTTTTGGGGCTGCTTTTCTTGATGTGCTTGTGACTGACTCCTTTGCCCTGCTTTGCCTCTTTTTTTTTTTTTTTTTCCTTTTTTTCGCCCTGACGTCGGAGCTATAGCCTGGTCCTATTCTGCCTGAAACTTGGAAGCCTACGGCATAATGAAGCAGGTGACGCCTTGACGGAATGTTGCCACCCGCGCAAGGCGACAGCCCGAGGAGGATATCACGGTACTTTAAATACGAGGGCTAGGTAGGACCTAACCGGTCAGATGAACAGTTCCATGATTGGAACATGCAATGCACCGATGAGCATACTGCATACACGTACTTCATATTATCACACGACATTCTGGAACGATACGACCCCGGTCTATGACATGCACCAGTGCACGCTTGCATCGGTGAAGGCCCTGCATCGCAACAGGCACGGGACTCCCTCAGGTAAGAGCCCAAGCGGGGCTAAAAGGACCAAATGTGAAACTAATCGCGGTGAACGTAGGATACACACAAGGCGTCGATCATTTTCGTCCCTTAACTCCGGGGAGGCAGGGCTGTGTCGGGCTTTGATGGTGTGGTGGAATGGGGCTGAAAAGAGGGGGAAAAAGTAAGGCGAGGCGAGTAGCGTTTAGCGTTACCTGGTCGGGCGCTTGCAGCGAGTAGAAATCCATCGGAAGTAAGCACGATGCAAGGCGAACATGTCCCCTGCATTCAAGCTTGTTTTACAAGTAATATTCGACGAAGACACGAGCGCTCTCCATACGTGTACAAGTACACAAGTACGTCATATTGCGGTCTCGCCCGTTGCCGTGCATGATGGGATCTTGGCGTTCATTGGTCCTCCGCTCGACGGGGATTTGGGGATTTAGTAGGCGCGGCGTAATTCATGGCACAGGGGTGCTGGCTAAGACGGCTTCCGAGATTTGCTTGAGGCTTTGGATTCGGGCGCCGCTGTGAAAGTTTGGGGGGCGGGGCCGAGTGCGGCGGATCGTCGGGATTCGGATTGCAGAACTCTCGGGGGGCCCGGGGGGGCCCGGGGAGGGCTTCAAGCTCATGGCTGGCCTTTCCTTCCGCAAACAAGGAGTGTCTTGTGTTCTGGGATCTCAAGGAGATGTGATGAGAGGACGCTGCTTAGGTTATATTTTGGGGCATCTCTTGCTCAAGGACGGGCCCTAAAAGATTAAAAGAACTTCATGGTATTGAAGGGTGTCGCGGACTTAGTGCGACCAAGTCATGTCAGAGAAGACTACAGAGCACAAATAAGGAGATACTAAATACACTACCTTTTTTTTTTTTTTTGAAAACCAGCCAACCCTTTTCCTCCCTTGCTAAATGAATTCCAGGGGAACCCCGACGTATCGCATCCCCAGCTTCCCTGCCAGCGATGTTGATTCCAGTGAAGTAATAGCTAAAATCCAATTATGCTTCAGCCGCTTCGACAGGAGGAATACCCATTCCGCCGCCCTCGCGGAAAATACCCGTATACATGACGTCAAACTCGGTGGCATTCAGGTACGGCGCGTTATCAGGCAGGTACAGCATTAATAGGTCTAGACGCGATGCACTCGAGTCGTCAACTGGCGTTGCTATGGATTCTTCTTGTCGTGCATCTAAAGAATCAGCTTTCCGTTCTGACGATGGGATTTGTTCCGGGGGTAGCTTGTGGGATTCTGTCGTAGGCGAAGGAGGAAAGATAAAGGTGTCGTCGAATTGGCCGTTGAAAAAGTGTTGCATAGAGTCGAGTATATTTCGACTCTCGTCTTTGTCTTTCGTCGCATCGTTGAACGGAGATTGCGAGGGAGTAGGAGGATTCTGAAAATGACGGTGTACCGGAACCTCAGCTTTCAACTCGGCCGAATTCCGCAAAGTAATAGTAGGGCTCGTAAACTTGATATGTTCCCGATACGGAAAATGCGAGGGCACTTTTTCTCTACGACGTCGGTCCACATCAGTAAAAGGAGAGAATACAACAGGGGAAGCAAAGGGGAGACGAAACTGGGATATGCGTCGATTAATCTCAAGTCGACATCCTAACCCGCTGTTTCTGCAGTTCGAACACGGAACTCCTTCGAACATAACGCTACATCGTACTTTACGCGTTCGACAATGGGCGCATGCTAGAGCTGCTCTTTGCTTCTTTTTTGGGCAGGAGCGACGGGGGAGGGCGGTCTCTAATGAGGACATTTTGCCGTCTTTGAGAGAAGAGGGGGGAAAAGAGAGTGAGGGAGGAAAAAGAGATGGAAAAAAAGAAGAAAAAAAAAATCTTACGAGATGGTTTACGCGATGGGTTACGCGATGTACAAAGGACGAAACTCCAAAAGAAAAGGAGAGAGGGAGGGGTTCATGTGCCAAGAATGGTGCGGAGAATCAGTTGTGGCAATGCGCAGGCAATGCGCACATTGACTCAATACTCTGGAAGCTCCAAGTCTAACCCCAGCTCCCAGCTTCATCCATGCTCCCCCTCCAAACTCCAAAAGCCCCTTAATAGTGCAAATGCACGCACAAATTACTCGACGATACGCAAAGCGGAGGGGTAATCTTTCTCCAGAATATGGTGCGGTGCTTCTTCCGCCATCACGGTCATGGATGGTTCGGAAGCCTTTCTGATTCGCCCAAACAATGCCATCTCCTAGATTGTCTGGGGGGTGCTGCCCCAGGATATTCTTGACCAGACCATGCTGCTTTCAGTCTAGTTTGGTGGTAATTGGATCAACCGAATCAGGCCGAAGCCCGGTTACGGGGAAGTCGATCGCTCAAGAATTCCCGGGTGCGACGGGGAAAGCGGGAAAAGCGGGAAAAGCGGGGAAAGCTGAGAAATTCGCCGTGCGGGATTTCCATGTTCATCAATCATGACCGCTTTCAAAGTATCGGTTTGAAGAAATGGCGGTGGCCAGCTCTACTCAAGAAGAGAGAAAAGAAGAGAGAAAAGAAGAGAGAAAAGAAGAGAGAACATGCGCCAATATGCGTGCGCTCAATGGTGGCCGGGAACGGGTATCCCCACGCCAGGCAATGTATTATGCTGCCAAAGAGGACGCCGCCATAGATAATAGTGCTAACCGTGGCCAGACTCAGTTTCGTGATGGGGAGACGGGCCTCGGTCGTACTGAATAAGACGAATAGATCTTTGTCACCATTGTCATCCGGCAACCACATGCTGTGCTCGACATCATGGGGTATGTATGAGTATGAGGACAGGACCTAGAACCGGGTAGAATCCATGTCCAGTTGGACGCGCTTCAACCAACTGTAAAATGGCCCCTTTCTATTGAGCCCATTAACCAGGTCCTTGACTTGTTGCTCCCCTTGCTGGGCAAGCGGCGTCTTTGCTCGGTGGATGCAGACGACTTCAATGCTCTGTACCTTGCGGATGACCCCAGTGCCATAGGCCCAGTGCCATAGGTAGGCCAAGAAGCTCGTTGTCGCAAAGGCAACAGTCGTAATCTCAAGCTGGGTCGATGGGATAATATTCTGCACCTTGCGTGACACGAGCTCGCTCCACTACTAAATAGATAAAATAGACGACTTGGCCAGGCCAAGAGCAAGGCAAGGACCTTGACATTTTTTGCCACCCCCCATCTATCCGTACTTTGCCGAGGTGCTCACTCGATACGTTGGGCAAGTCGACAATCCCAACCCGAGACGACCACTTCCCTCTACCCATCGCATACTGGAATTTGGGCTTTTTATTTTGCTGAGGCGGCTTGAGTGCCTTGGTGAAGCTGGCTATCGATATCTGTAGTATGCTGTTCTGTACCTCGTCAACATGCGTTCCTAGCAATTGACTAAAGATCGTCAAACTGAACGGGGGCTCGTCGCCCTCGACTCACTTCAAGCGGATCAGTGTTAAAATCATTATATGCCAAGATGAGTAGTAGTGAGCGCACTTTCGCGTAACACCAACGGTAAAGGGGAATAAGCTGGCCGAAACACAGCCCGGGAGAAGCTACAAGACAACCAGACACAGTACGAATTTTTAGGCAAGATCGGGTTCGCAATCTTCGATGCCACACCAAAGGCTATGGCACTCTTGACCTTTGCAGAGTTACGCTGAAGCATTTCAGGTCTGGGTAAAAAAGGGTTAATCCACGGCTAATTGCCGACCGTACTCAGAAGCTGGCCACTGGATAGAGCATACTGAGCTGGAGCAGAAATGCATCGCATTTCACACTGCCAGTCTCCTCAACACAGCACCAAACCACCTCGGCTTGCAGCTTGGTGATTGTCATGGTGAAAGGTTCAAGGAAGGGAGCTGTCATCCCGTAGGGATGACAAGCTCACTCTCTTTGGGGGAAAGGTTCTTGGCCTCACTTTCTGTCCTCTGCCAACTTGCCTCCTTCTACCCATCAGATGGCGACCAGACTTCGCATTGGCATTCCTACCAAAGTGCCTCCCTAACATGGCGGGACGATACACCCCAAGAATCGCTTCAATGGGAGAGCCTAGAGGCCAAACCGCAAGAGAGCAGTTCATGGGAGGACGACCGCAAATCAAACAGATTTGTGACCTCGTGAAAATCTACGACGAGAAGATGAAATACAGTGGCGGACCATACGAATCTCTGCACGCGAAGACGCGACATTTTCGTATTCAGTGTCTGCAAGCAGGGATTGAGGAAACATACTACCCCATTGCACTCGCCAGAATGCTCAGCGGTAAAGCTTTGAAATTCTACAACAGTTCATTGGCCCATGTCACACCAGCGCTATCCTTCGACGAGATGGCACGACGCATGAAGGCCAAGTTTGAGTCAGAGATACAGATTCAATCTTACCACTACGAACTAAACAACGTCAAACTCCAAAACTTCGCGACGGGCCGGACGCACCATTATGGAAGCCCTGGAAGCCCTTATCGATCGGATCGACACACTACAGGACATCATATCACCTACGACGTCCGACACCGATGAATCCAGGCGCGCAATTCTGTTAGCGGTGTCTGATTACCGGGAGTGCGACTTGTGCCGATACAATCCCCGTCCCACGTACAAAGGAGTATGTGGACAACTCCGAAACGCACTGGCAATGCGGGACAATCTCAAGCGACACAACAATTTCTCGCGGAACGCGAGTACAGACGGCAAGGCCGCCAGAATCGTTTTTTTTTTTCGGCAACCTGAAGGTCACCTTTCAAAAGACGCCACAGGAGATCAATGCCCAGAAGAGCTGCCATGTGTGTGGACAAGCGGGATGCTGGTCCAGCAAACACACCAAAGAAGAGCGGAACGAAGCATACGAACGCTTCCGCAACAAAACCGCTTATGAAAAAGCATACCGGTCATTCCTGACGCAGTATGAAGGGCACAATGACGAAGGGGACAGTAAGGAAAACTTCGACCGACACGAAGAAGAATCAACCGAGGGCGAGACATTCTGTCTAGGCTTTTGTCATCCAACCTCACTACAGAGTACGTACTCCGTACACAGGCCTTCCATTCCACAACCTCGAGATACCGCGCTAATCTCGATCAGCTTATCTGATAATAAACTAATCCGGTTTAGCGCAGAAGCCATCGCTCCCTCTTTCGCATCGGCCGAACCACGGGCGCCGCGTCGCCGGGAACGAAGCGTAAGCAGGCGCTCACTAAGCGCGCCCAATTGGTGAGTATTGGCATAGTAAAGGAGGCTGTGGGTTTGGTTGTTGGCCATTCTGCCCCTTTCAGTGCGAAGAAAATAAAAAGTGATAATACTACGGAAAAAAAAAAAAGAAAGAAAGCAAGATTGTACCGAGTACGAAGTACTCCGTGGTACAAGTATTAGTTGAAATAAAAGGCAAGGGCTGGTGCAAGGCCCGCTGAATTCTGTGTCCAGTACTCCGTACTCCGTCGTAGTACTTCGTATCTACTATTAGTACTCCGTAAACTTTGTGGTTTATGCTTCTCGCCATCCCTGTTCAATCCACTAAGACCGCAACGCCACTTGGCAACCAGCAAAAGAAACAATAATACTCCGTACTCGTACAGAAATCAACAAAAGACGCCCTTCGGCCATTGTAGTATTATCAAGCAAACTACTCAATATAAATATTTCATGTTTTGTGTCCCTCTGCCTTTCTCATCACATACGCTCCAACCTTTCACCAGAATTACAGGGATGCGCCAATTAGGTTATTTTTCTACAAAATATCCATGCCTGAGCAATGTCCCAATATCGCGATGCCCCTGCCATTTGGACCCACCATGTGCTGATTGTCAACTAGAGCAACATGTCAATTGAGGATATCGAAAAGAACCGGCCCATTGAGAGCTTTTGTGCATGTCCTGTGGCTAATGAGAAGAGTATACCGAGTAAGGCGCCCGCTATTATTGTGTGCCCAAGCTTGACCTTGAGAGGGCCTGGAATGTCCAGTCTGCCCTTCTGAGCCTGAGGCCCTCAGTCAGGGCGGCTCGCGCCTTGACTTTGCCCACGGCTGAATACTCCGTAGTACATGGCCCCTCTGTAAATAATTATTAGTGTGACAAGAATTCGACCGGGAAAGCTCCTGGGGAAGCTTCCCGCACCAGGAATACGGAGTGCCCCAAAGAGGACAAGTGCTCTCCCGGCAAGCATTCTCAACCAGGTACTGCCCTGCCCTAGCACCCCAGATAAAGCCGTGACGAGCGTACGTACAGAGTAGTACTACTCTCTCAGATTGCCGAGCTTAGCATCTCACCTAATCAGACCCTGAAGCCGACGACGCTGGGGAACACACTAAGGAAGCGTCCTTGCACTAACCAGGGGCTCGACCCACTTGAATGGTCCTAACTCCAGTTGGTGTAACAAGCTCAACGACATTCCAATGCCTTTTGTGGCATGGAACTTTGGTGGAAGCTTATGCACGATTATTCGGCGCGGGGGCCGCATTATATATATCGTGAATAGTCGGTATCAGGTACTGCAGCAACCGAGCTGAGCTACTGGTTCGGGTTTTACTTTTTTTTTTTTGACATTTTGTCGTGTACCCTGCTTAGAGTGATTGTTAGTGATGGGCCGACATGCACGGAGTAATAGCGGGTCATATAGTGTCTCTTACCGCGAACCGCGAAGTATTCGCAGAACCATTGATCGGAATGAATGAATACGAGATTCACCATTTTCAATCAGTGTTCCAAGCTGGGTTTCTTGGTTCGTGTATCACTAAAACAGGACGAAATTCGGCCGTATGAAGGCCAAAGTCTTCTATCCTGTGGAAGTGCTCAAGAGGGCCGGGAAGGATCGTTCCCCTAGCATAGATGGGAAATGCCACCATGTGTACTTGCTCCACGCCTCAAAGAGGGGCCAGAATGGACTCATACTCTTCTGCAATAAGCAAAACTCCTTAGGTAGTCGGAAGGCGTTTTCGTTCTTCTTTTTGTTCGGAGTAATGGTTTTTTTTGGTGAGATTCGCGTTCACGGAGATGGGTCGAGATCAAGTATAGTGAAGGCAGATGGAGACTGTTCGGCCGGCCACCCAGACATCGCGTTGTCTTCTTTGGTAATGCCTGACGAGAGAAACCCGACAATACACACGCGTGCGCGTCTTGGGATCTCCCGACGTTCACATTGTGGTTTTGTCTTCCTCAAGGCTCGAGGGCCAGATGACGAAAGGAGATTATTCAATGTGGAAAAGAAGACGGCCAAAATGCAATGATTTTGTTTACCAAGTTGCAAGGAATCACGATAGAGGAAAGGAATCATGATAGAGGAAATGTAGTGTAGGGAGATTGGGGTGGTAGGATGGAATAACAAGATGAGAAGCTAGGTGGCAGCCTCCCAGCCTGGGCCTGCGACACGGCAAAAGCAAAAAAGTGCGGCTCTGCTTTCTCCTTAACCCACTTTCACCTTCCCAAAACGGTGCGCATGGTTTGAAATTAAACAAATGACACGTCACATACAATTCTTCTCGTGGCATACAGGTTGCCTCTCCCACCACACACCGCAGTCTACTTCCAGTTTTTGGTTTGAGGGTTATCTTTTTCACCGCTACTCTGTTCTACCAGACGCCATTGCTAGGGTGCGGCATGAAATGGTTGCCCTATTACTCTGTACTCCTGGAAATCTGTCGTACCCGCTGTGCTAGTTACGTGTATGCACGAGGCCGGGCGGTCAATTCTCAACTCTCATCTTCGCGTTGTTAGTTCGCCGTCCGCAGCCAATGATGGTGTTTGCTCATCAGAATACCGGTAACGCTAGTCGAGTTAATACCTGTGGTATCGCGACAAAAATCACAGATCTCGACGATACGGGGTTCTTGGCCGGCCTCCGCCGCGTGTGCATCGAGGCCATTGGTCGAGCTAAGCAAGGATATTTAACCATCAAGTTATCTATTAGAGGAACGACTCTTGTACGAGTTCCAGCCCCGGAGGACGGCTTTTCTTCTGATTCGGTACGTAGGCCTCTATTCGCGTCCCCAGCCCATGCCGGATGCAAGTGATGTGACCAACTCACACGCAGGGGTTGAACGCATCCTAAAGATATCCGGACGAGTATCATAGCAAGGAAGAAGAAAAAGAAAGGAAAAGAACAAGATCAGATGGCAAGAAACGAGGATAAAAAAGCTAGAACCCCCCCATTGCCTTGAACGAGTGCTCTCTACTCGACTTTTCACAATCTTCCACCCTAAAAGGAAAAGTAAAGTCGCATAGATCTCAAAAGAAAGAGAAAAATTCTTACAGAAAACGAGTGAGTATCATTCTATTCCAGGAAATCGTCTTGTACTAAGCTCTTGGCGATGCTCTAGTATCGCCAGAATGAATGAGTCCGAGAGCAACACTGGAACCAACCCCAACGGCGGTCCTTCCAGCACAGTGACCAATTTCTTGAAAGCACTCCCCGAGATTCCGGCAGGTAATAGAGAAGAAAAAACCAATCAGCTTGCTGATTTCATCGCCGAGTTTGATTATTTCACACAGAGGAGCAATGGTGTGAAACAGGGAGAACATCCTCGATCGGAGGAATCAAAGGGTACAAGCATTCTGGAAATAGATTGAATAATTTTAGAAGGACTTGGGTCAAGGGAACTTTTCTAGGCTTATTAGGTCTATTAGGGCACTTGGGAGTCGCTGAAGAGGTCTTGGAACGGGAATCACAGTTTAGGGGGAACGCTGGATAAAGCGAAATTAGATCATCCCGCCGTGACACACTCCCTAACTGACTCTCTGAACTAAGTGCAGGTAGTCTGAATACACTGGAAGTTGAGACATACACCTGGGGCGGGCCACTACGGCTTGGGGGTTTCTTGTGGTTGTTTCCCAGTACAGCGTTGTTACGTACTCTCTCCGCCTTTCGGTCTGGTGGTCTGGTCGTATGGAAGATTTTGTCTCTTTTCCTCAAAGCCCCCCCTGAGGCGCATACTCTGCTTCCCCTCCTTAGAAATAAACAAGACTTTTTTTTTCTTCTTTCTCGAACTCATACTTCATCTTTTGGCCGTTACAGTGTTCACTTCTCCCAATTTGTCTCTTGACCTAATCCTCTTTTCACCCTTCTAAGACAGTTCACAAGCTAAAACTACAAGAGTCAGAAGGGTGCTGAGGACTGGCTTTGGCAGGACCCTCTATGTCTTGTCCATCCACCCAACTTTGTACTATGCTTTCAAACCGATCCGTGGTCTTGAACACCCCACGACACACATACAAGCACAGCGTGATCAAGTCAAGAGAACACACGATGAATAGGGATGGAGTATTCTAGGGATCAAGCCTAGACCAGGTATTATACTGTCGCTGTTCAACCCTTTCGCACGTCGCCTACTGATACAACAATCGCGACACCACCATGGAACTTTGACATGTCATGCATTGTACCGGCCATCACTAACCATTATTCTGCTTTTTAGTATTCATCGGCCACCTCTGAAAGCCTGTAGCCGAAAGCCACCCCCTAGCCATGTCCTCGACAGTCCGTTCGCTTAGCTTCACGCTTGGCTCAATGATGCCGCCTAGTCCCCGACCAGCCACAAACTTGCCAACACAATCGAATCCGACCGAGAATGGGATGACTCCATAACCCGGAATCCCTCTTGAAACAGCCGATGGCCATTTTTGCAGATGAATTCCGAGATCTTGTTAGCCAGCCTCGCGACTACGCAACGTTTTCTTTCCGCAAACAAACGCGTGATCCAACCCAACGCCTGGCTTATAATCCGGGATACTCTTCTTATACGATGAGCAACTAAACTTGGCCAACTTTGCATTTGGTGTCTCCTTTTCTGTCTAAGTTAGGCAGTTCGATGTCATTTGCCTAACTTGGGCCTTGCCTCTCCACAGCCAACTTCATTCGACCCATCCATACTTTCACAGACCCAATGGCCAAGCTTTACAGATCTATACGCTGAGCACATCGGATAATCTTGGTTGGATTGGAGGAATCGATCTTTCAGAAGCTCGAATGCATTGCGAAAGCTATAGGAGGAGGAACCACTACACGTAATTATATTACTCCCTATTTGATCGAGCTCTGGGTGGAGACTACCAAACACCTCGTTGGCAAATCAAGTTGATCCTGGCTGTCTCTGTTTCATCTATCAGCCCATCCATTCGTCTAATTCGAAAGAACCATGTAGGAATATGGAGAATCATGTTTTGGATGATTCCGCCAAGGCCCTTGCTTCGAGTTGGAGAACCAGGCAGCGTGGGTAGCATAAGAAACAAATCATCAACAACATATAATCCTTGGATGGTTTACCCAAGTCTATCATTCGATGGATCGTTTTCTTTTTGAAAGTTTCCTTAAGACTGTCTATCCTATTCTAAGGCTGCCTGAACGTCTCTGTACAAAATAACCAAAGAAATGCGCCACACGAGGCAAGTTTCAATCTCTGGACAGTAGCCACTGGTCTAAGCAACTACCTAAATTGCCCATGATTAATCTCAAGGACGTTTGCGCCTGCCTGCATGAACCTCCAAGCACGTTAATAATTGCAGACAAGGGATGTTTCACGGGCCATATCCTCTAATGTAAGTGGTTGTTCAGCAGCGACAATAACTTTTAGCATCTTCCTAGCGAGCGAGCGTGGGATCATTTGGCTCGCGCCTGCGGCATAACAGCTGTTCGTATGCCTCGTCAACATCACTAGGAATGTTAGCATTTTCAGTTTGTATGCCGGTCTCGTCGATTAAAACGGATCTCGCAATCAGATATACAGTGAGATGGACCAGGAGATAAGTGCAGTTGGGATTGCTTGTAAGACCCTTTAGTAACATATCTCGTTCGGCCAATTCCGAGTCAAATTTCTGTTGAAGTTCTTGAACCCAAGCATATATATGTACATTGATCTCCGCAGTGATCACCTCGACTTCCGCGTCACCTTCGCCGCTGAGGTGAATGGTAGGTAGATCTGGTATTTCAAGCGGCTGGGTTTCATGCTTGATCTCCATGTAGGGTCAGCTACTTAAAATGAACTTTAGGCGAGATTTGGCATTCAGGGTACTGTACTGGATGCGAAGGTGCTTTACGAGCTGGTACCATCCTTCACTTTCGCATTCGTCAATGGCGTCGAACATTCATGTGATCTCGCCCGCGCTGCCATGTTCTGCTACTGTGACTAACATCTCTCATAGAGTGACGACCGAAGTTATGAAAGGGTCATCATCCTCGTATCGATCAAGTAGGACATCAGAGAGCAGTAAAGGGTCCTTGGTGAAGATTTGGTGGAGAAGGGGACGAAGGGTTGTACTCATACTTTTTTGATCGGGAGAGTCCTCGAAGAAGAAGTAGCATGTGGTCCTTTGGCCTTCTTCAGATGGGAGGACGGAGTCGACCAGATATTTTACGAGAACAGACTTTCCGCATCCAGGAGGTGCAGAAAGCCAGAGAAGCCTGGATGAAGGACTATCTCTCCAACTAATGAAAGTCGGATGTTCAGCGAGCCATTCACACGTGCCTTTCACGCGATCTGGATTTGGGTCCTTGCGTTCCTTGAGAGGCTTGTACTCCAACTTCCTGAGCATAGAGATGATGCTCCGGCGGCGATGGGCGCGAACCTTTTCTGGTAGGATGTATCGTCTATACAACCAACTCAGTCAGAAGAAACTCGAATCCAAAAAAAAAAGAGGATGGCCATAATCCTCTAGGACCAAATAGGGACTCACCTTGGACAGGATAATTATTGAATGTTGGCTCCTAAGGGCGTGACGAAGAGTAAGCAAATCAGCATCCTACGCATTCAAAGTTACATTTATAGCAAGAAGATAGTGCGGCAAAACTAACCCTGAGCGTGGATACTCCCCGCTTCTAATTATCTCTACATCAGCTATATTGGTCTAGAGAACGCTCGTCATCAAACAGAATATGGCAACTCGGACTCTCCAGACTCGAGTTTCCTCCGCGATGCATTTCTCCAACTTCAAAAGAAAAAAAGAAAAAAAAAAAAATTCAGGGCTTCGCACCAAAGTGTTGGTCCCTTTGGGCTGAGTAATAGCTTCCCGCAACGTTGAGCTGAGAGCCGGACCCCGTGTTATTGAATTGCTGCTGCCCGTTGTTGACAAAGGCGGTTTGAGAGCTCTGATCGAAGAGGGCGTCCGGTAGTGATGGGTTGTCCATGGCGACCTTCTCGAGACTCCTTCGATCTGAGTTGATGTATTGGAGCTGATCTTGTAGGGCGGTGTTGAATGCGGGGTGGGCGACTAGAACCTGAAGATCTTTGAATATATCATTCATAAGAATCTCCACTCTGCTCTCCCTTCCTAACCGTAGCACGGTCTCTCTGTAGACGTCTGGCGCGGGGGTCGCGGGCGCACTCGTTTTTAGGCTCTCGTAAATCGTCAGGAGTCGCTTGGCCTTCTCCTCGCAGCTTCGTAGGGTGGTGCACAGGGAAATAGCTTCCTGGCCCGGTTGAAAGTGATCGGTTCGATGTCTCGCAGCTTGTAAAATCAGCCTCAGGAGCGGAAGACTATTCGAGACTTGTCGAAATGCTCCAGGCAGGTTGTCGAGGTGTTGGATGCTCTTGTCTGCGGTGACGAGACTGTCGTTGACTCTATTGATGCCCTCGATGAGCGTCAAGGTTTCGATTGATGACATATCGTGGGCGGCGCCGAAGGGTCAAATACATGTAGAGGAATGGAAAAATTTTCCTCTTCGCCGGCCGAATAAAGTGCAAAAATGAAAATGAAGCTCAGTGCCTCAGCAATCAATACGCGGTGCTGAGACACACAATGATGGGATAAAAAGTGATGGCGGTGGAAATGAGGGGAAGTTTTTGAAGTCGGGTGCGTGCCAAAAGGTAATACTTGCAGCTCCGTCGCAGGTCAGAAAAAAAAGAGGGGGGTTTTCGTGCAGGGGAGGGTTATCCAATGACAATGTGCAGATGCAATGCGTCTCATGTGATGAGTTGGGAGTAGGCGGGCTGCGCAGAGCCTGGCCGTCGATTTCAGACATGTCGGAGGATGGCTCAACATTCCCACCACTTAATGCTTGTCAATTTACATGTCTATCTACTACGTGACACTGCGGTACGAGGCTTGAAGTAGAGGTGGACAGTGGGCGCGGATGCAAGTGGTTTACGATAAGCTATTATATACGGAGTATACCGGAGTATACGATGCCAAGTTCACCTATAGTGGACTAAGTCGACGATAGCAATCCCTCTCAACCCTTTGTTGGGTGCCCGTTGGTCGAAGACCCAATGGTTTCCAGAATCCACGAGTCCAAGTCTACATCTATGCGGCTCGCAGGGTCTTGTAGCTGACTGTTGAGGATGCTCTGCGACGGACGGGAGTGGTCAGTATTGATTAGTGTGTTTCACTTTGAGATGCGGGCAAATCGCCCTCCAGAAAAGAGTCAATTCCCAAGGATATGCAGGAGGGATGGGATTGTCAGTGGTGGGCGCTGGCTTACCCAATCAACAGATTCAAATGCGTCTGCGTCTGCGTCTGCATCTGCATCTGCATCCGCACAGACTAGTTGTACGAGTGTCGAGCTGCCCAATGTGCCCAAACCTCCCGGGTCGCTGCGTTGCTCGCTTGGTCCGGACTGCCAGGTTGGGGGTATGTATTGCGTGTACTCATCCTTCCCTTGATAAGCTGAAATCCGTTCAAGGGTAGTCCCAACAGCATGCGTGACAACCCGTGACTCGTTGGAGTGCCGGCTTCCCTCAACCCAACAATGATGAGACACTTTGAGAGCAGAGACAAGATTATAAAATGAGGGGGACAGCTCATCGTTTTGACTGTCACTTTCACTGGGGGCAGTCGGTTGCGCCGTGCGTAAAGTCAACTCTAAGCATATTAATATGGGCCCGAGGATGAAGCCGTCCATTGTGAATATTGATAGCGCCCACTGATCCTCGTGCATTTGCCCACTGGACTGTTTCGCTTCATGCATTTCGTTTTGTCTTTCCATTAAATGAATGGCGGCAGTGAGACTATTCGTCCAGGAAGTATTGAATTGGGGGTTCTGGCGGTGAGCGACAACATAATGGCGATGCTGCACAATCATGCTCTTCATATAAAGAAGTTCAATTGACTGAGTAAGAGGTCTGTACTTGAAAACATTCGGAAGAGCCTGGTATGGCGATCGTAATTGGTGGTCGAGATATAATATCTTCTCGTATGGGGGTGGCACTAGAGATTGCTGATAGCTGACAATGGTTTTCAACATGTTTGGCACCGGTGCTTTGGCAATGTTGTAATGTAACGGAGTAATGTTGGACAACGGCCGTGAGAGTGGTAGTTCAGCTATTCACGGCCAGAAACCCGACTGGTCGAGATTCCACGGCAGCTCGGTGTCACAAAACCCGTCCGGGATCATGCTAGGTAACCCCATCTGAAACGAAGCTAGTGCATCGATCTGATATATGCATATCCAAGCCCACCTCCTCATCTCGTCTGCAAACGGCATGATATTGGACTTGGCCAGCTTCGAAGGGTCTCAATGGTAACCCCTCATGAATAGGTTAGTTTTCTATGGCATGTAGATTTCATATCAGTAGCATACCTCTTGTTGGAACTTGATGGCATGGATAACAGCTATATAGATTATAAGCTGCTGTCAGTTATATCGAAAAGGAAGAGACAGCTCATGCAGAATATGATTTCTTATCCGAAGGTAGACCGATATAAGGTAATTAATCGCAACTTCTCTTCGGTGGCAAAGACTCTAAGATCTCGATATTCAACACCAGTGCTGGCCCCAAGACAATATTCACCCTTCCGCTATTCCCCGCCGCCGTTAGAGATTCCGGGGTTTCAAGGAGTGGCGTTCGATGATAGGTTGGAGCATTCGAGTTGAAATATGTATTCATTTCTGAACCTGGTGACAAATTCATATGCAGGACAAGGGCGTGTAAGAAATTTAGATGAGACGGAACGATAAGGAAACTAAATGGTCGTCCACACGGCCCCTTGCGTAGCTATAAATGCGGTATCTTTAGTGTTAGGCAAGTCCTAGTCTAATTTATGCCCCTATCAAAGTCCGTGAATAAGTACTGTAGATAACGCTTGTCTAATTGAATACAAAACACTCCATCTAATTTAATGATGCTGTGACACCAGGCGGTAGTGATTCCAACCTCTACAGCAACTCGTGAGGGCAAACGAGGCAATACTTTGACACTCAAGTCATTGGACTTCTCTTCTAGAGACAATCAAAGAAATTCGGGAGGAATTAACCCCCAAGAACGGCCATCGTAACTACTTTATCGTTATATCAGGTCAAGTTAAACAAGGTAGGACGTTGTAAAGAGGCCCTATATTTACTACTACATGCTTGCTAACAGTCACCGAGGTCCAGTCCTAAATGGACACTCCATCCATCCGGATGCAACACCTTGCCCTTAACCCAGAATGTGTTACTTTCTTTGTAAGAGCATTTGCGAACGATGTAGTTAGCGGCGTCAGCAATGGACCTGAAGGTGTTGAGTGTTTTAGGTTCTCCTGACTGTCAATTGGTTTGTTAGTTTCTGGTTCAACTGTAGTGTAGACTGGAAATGGACCGAAACCACATACCTCGTTACACCAGAAGATAGCAGACCTGTAAGAGCAGCTCACCCGGCCGCAGTTGCCCGGCCCAGCTCCGTTTTGGGGCTTTCCTTTGACATCACGTAGGTAATAGATGCCCTCCTTGATTCGACTCGTGTAAGTGATTCTCTGATTCCATGGGTCGCAGTTGACGGGGTAGTTCCCATCCATGTCGAAATCCGATATTGGTGGAATGGGTACTTCGATGTGGGCACTGATGTTGACGCTATCGGGATCCCATCCATAGTCACTTTCCTCTGCCTCCTCTTCAGTTACCTCGGATATGACTTCAAGTTCATCTATAATCTTGACCTCGCCGACTTTCACTTTTGCCTTCTTGGAGGGGGCTGGTTGGGAGTCTCTGTTATGGAATTCCAAGGCGTTTTCGGGGACAGCAGCCGAGAGCGAAACCTAGATGGGTTACGAGGTCAATATAGAATGGGACTTTTTGAGGGCGAGCCGTGGAAAATATCATACCATGGCAAGGATGCCATATAGACCTTGGATGAGAGATGTAGCTAGCATTGTGATAGATGCGATCTTATCTTGGCCATAACATTTGTGACATTTGGACGGAAAAAGGAAAAAGGAGACAAGGAGGGGGCCAAGTCTATCAACTTTATTGTATTGCATCTATTATTAGTATTTATTTAAGTTTTTCCTAATTTTTTTTTCTTCTTTGACCTTCTTGTGATAATGTACCTTAATTACAAGTAACACACTCACCATGACGACGGGTTCAAGGACATTAGCTTCATCTCTGCTCCAATCTTTAATCTTTGATCACGCAACCCGGACTTGGCAATATGCATGGCTTGCTTATCTCAAGTGACATAAATCGCCGGCCTGCATGACGAGCCAATATTCTGTACAAGTACGATAGAGTTGACGGGTCCGATGCAGGACACAAGGTGTGAAGAGTGGTCGACTGGATGAGATTCAGGTGACCAGAATACAAGTATGCCCCGCCTCTTCAGTTGGGACGAAATACTTTATAATTCCAAAGTGTTGTGGCTCCTGTGGCTGTGGCTGTGGTGTACTCCGTACCGAGTATTACTTCGTACGTATTCGCTGGAACCCCCAAACAAAGCGGCGGTTATCTACGGAAGGAATGGGCCCCAGAATACGTAGTGGGTGCAAGTGGGTTCGCGCTCTGGCATACCGAGGATGGCCCTGTAAATGGATCCCGTAGATAGTGTAATAGCGCTGCTTACAGTGGACCAAAGCTGCACGTGGGGAAGTTTGCGCCCAACAACAGTGAAAGAGAAACCCACTGTGCTCACTGTGCCCACGCACCCCCACCCAGAGTTTCGACGTCACGTCACACGATCCGAACTGCCAGTTTTCCTTGCCGAACGCTGAACAATCCATCGTAACCCTTTTTCGGCTCTCCTATTTTCAAATCCCCCTTTCCAAAGCCAATACGTGCGTGCATGCACAAGGCAGGGCGAGGAGAGATAGCACTCTATCAATTTGGACGTACGAGGTAGTTTTATTAACCCCCTATTTTTTATCTTTGCTTTTCCCCTTTAGCTTCGGACTACGTAGTACCTCCCCTCCCTGTGTCAACTGTTCCGAAGGTCCCTGCGCGATTATCAGACTTCTTTCGGCTGAGGACGACGAAGCTCTCGTGATTCGGAGCGAAAAAGTAAAAAAGAGGAAAATTTCCACAAAACATTGTCGAATAGATTGACCGAGACAACCCTGATTCTGCCATCAGCGATTTCCTTCCGATTCATCTGCCAAATGGCATTTTCATGACGAACGTCCCCTCGACAATTAGCGGTTTCTCAAGCTCGACCCACGGCCCCCCCTCCCTCACGCTCCTTCACGCGTGAGAGTTGGCTGAGCCGATACACTGTTTGATTCCCTTTGAGCCGCACAAAACGCGACATTTCCTTTCCGATGCCGAGAAATATTCCAATACCCCCCGCGCGCGCCCTTGGGCGGTTGCGCAGACCACAATGTTGGGCGGCCCTCGCCGAGGCCAGACAAAGATATCGCGAGAGGAGTAGTCTAGTTAGCGGCCCCCGACCCGACCGAAACATGGACGATATCTCTACACGATGCCTCCTACGTCCGCTATTTCTGAGTGTGGAACTATTGTCAAATAGCACCTCCTACCGATATATGTACGACAACCCTCGATACCAGGCCCTAGAGATACGGTCTTCGGCACGTCCATCTCGTCGGGCACCCCGAATCTCCACCTCATCAGCAGCCGACCGGGTATTTCCCAGCCTCATCTCCTTCTCCACGCCCGAGATGTCCGTCTCCCGAACCTACTCACCACCACAATCTTCCTCCACCCCGAGATACTCGAGCCCGCTGCTAACCAGCTCTGCGCGAACATGGGCGGCCCCCTTCCGGCTCACGACTCTCAACGCGGCCGGTCGACGCTTCTTCCACAACTACTTCATCACACACCTCCCGACATCTTCCATGCACCCCGACCGTCGCCTCTTCGGACCTGGCCACAAGCTCCCCCGCGACGCCTCAATACCTCACACCACCGCTGGCCCGGGCACACAGCATCCCGCTATATCCCCTCCCAACATGCCCACTCGAGATCTCACCGTTGTTCGCATTCCACTGCAGAAAGCAAAACACCATTTCGGTGCCGCGTCGGCCCGCGGAACCCGTCCTTACAATGAGGATACCCACCAGGCCGGTACGTTAGAACTGCCCGCCTTCGCAAAACGCCCCCCGATAAGTCTCTCGCGGCGTGCGCCAAAGCCCGACCCCGGCGAAGCAACGCCAGCCGATGGCACGTTCGGTGATCCCCAAGTCTTTTATTTCGGTGTCTTTGACGGCCACGGCGGCTCCGAGTGCTCGGAGTTTCTCCGCGATGAGCTTCACGCGTACATCGAAAACGCCGCTGAACGACTTAGGCTCGCTAGTAGCCTCGGAACGGCAGAGCCCGCCAGATGGGGCCAAGAGGATTCCGAGAAGGACACGGAGACACGAGAAGGCAACAAGGACACACCGCCAAGTGCCCGTCATATCCACGAACTCCTGTGCGAGTACCGCAGTACAATTGGCGGCTATTTTCGCCGCTTCCACCCGGAATATTTGAGCGGCGACACATTCTCTCCAAACGAACCCACTACTCTCCCTACAGCCCTAGCCTACGCGTTCCTACGCGCAGATCTTGACTTTGTCACGGCGCAGGCCCAAAAGCCCGACCCGTCGGACCCGACCTCGGGGGACTCTCCCCTCAACGACGATGAAATCCTGGGTATCCCCCATTTACGGCGCACTCCGTCGGGGCACCGCATTGGAGGCCCTCTCCGGTTCCCAGGCGGATCAACGGCCTCGATAGCCCTCATCTCGACACCCACACCCGCCCCCTTTTGGCACCCATCCTCAGTAGCGACTGTAGCAGTGGCGCACGTCGGAGACACGCGAATCCTCCTTTGCGAAACGGCCACGGGACTCTCCAAGAGACTCACGCCGGACCACCACCCCGACGCCCCGCTCGAATCTCGCCGCCTCCGCCGCTACGCTGTCGCTGTATCGACCGACTCGTTCGGCGAACAGCGTCTCAATGGGCTCGCAAATAGTCGAGCCTTTGGAGACATGCGCTCGAAGCGGGTGGGTGTGTCGGCAGAACCCAGCGTCGAGATTGTCAACATGCAACCTGCCGAGTACGCCTTTCTGGTCCTCGCCACGGACGGTGTGTCGCACACGCTCTCGGACCAGGAGATTGTCGACATCATCAAGGAAGCTCGGACGCCGGAACAGGGCGCCAAGGACGTTGTGGATTACGCGACTGAGGTTTCCAGCGACGGCGACAATGCGACGTGTCTGGTGGTGCGGTTGGGCGGTTGGGAGCGTAGAAGCGAGGGTGGCCTAGGTAGTCTGGGCACGAAGGAGGTTCGGGATCTCAGGAGAGCCGAGGCCTCCAACCCGAGAGGGAGAAAGAGATGAGCCATGATTCTTCATCAGCATTCGACTTGTTCTCCCTTTATCCCACACACACTCTCTCTATCATATCATACCCCGCACATTGATCTTCATGGCATCTTTCTCGTTTACCTCGCACTCTTTTTTTTTTTTTTGGTTTTCTTTTGTTTTGTCCCTTGTACTCTCTTGCACTATGGCGCATTTTGTAGCACCAATGTCTTTAATTTAATTACAGCAGGTTGGGGCGGGTTCTCGGATACGTGGAGTTGGTAGAGGAACATGGTATATTGGATTTTCTTTCTATAACGCTTCGTCCTCGACCCTAGATAGACGGCACACGCGCGCGCGGGGTATAGCATACGGCCTTGGATTGCATAGCCATCAATATGGAATTATTGTCGTTTTGCATGGCAAGTTTAGTTTATATTTAGAACTTGAACTCAAGCTCTCGAAAGAGGTCAGCTTGATGCGGCAACGGCGTCGCACTGCGGAACAACAGAACCATTCCGATGGAGCATCGATAGGCCGAAAGCTGCCTATCCCGAGGTATTTATTTAATGATTACGTGTAGTATTCCGTATGCCACTCTGGTTCGTTTGCGCTTACCGGAAGCATCCCCTTGGCATGTCGCCCATTGGACTCCCCTCACTTGCTTCGGCGCGCGAATATCGCACAGACATGGGAGCGGGCTAGACATGTACTTGTACGGAGTATTAATAGTACAAGTAAACTACAGGGAGGGCATGAGCTGAGTTTGCCTCCACACTAGCTGCATCCCGTATTGGCTGGCCATGTTGTGAGAGTCTACAAGGGCGAACACCTTGAACTCGAGTGAGCCAAGTCTCGACGCACTATTTCCTTTTTTGGCGCACGCTTAAGCTTTCAGTCCTGTACTAGTACGTAATACCCCGTACTCCGTAGACCAGAACGAGTACTCCGTAGTCCGTACCGCGAATGCTTCTGTACGAATGGGGAGAGTGGATTAAACCCGATAATTACTCTGATACGGCAGACTGTATGGAGTAGTACTTGTAAATACGACATGACGACATGGAGACAAAAGGGCGTTTGTGTTTGGCCGTCGTTGGATTGTCGCATTCGGGAGAGGGGGTATTTCAAGCTTCTGCGCCCCTCAATCCCTCGCCCTCTACTCCGTATGTGACGCCAGCTTGTCGATACACGACGAAGACAATCAACATCACACAATTAAGACAAAAAAAGAAGACACAACTTCTCCACAACATCAACTCAAGTTACAATGGCCGAAGGAAAGATTACCCTCTACGACCTGCCCTCCAAGGATGGCGCCGCCTGGTCTCTCAATCCCTGGAAGAGTAAGTCGTCCGGCTCTCCAAATCAGTAACCAGACACATCTAACAATTGAACAATGTAAAAGCGCGAATGGCCCTGAACTTCAAAAACCTCCCCTACGAAACCCAATGGGTAGAATACCCCGAAATAGCCCCCCTCTTCAAATCCCTCGGCATAGAAGGCGACGCGAAAAACTACGTCCCCTACACAATCCCCGCCATCCGCTTCCCCGACGGCAAACTAGTCATGAACTCAGCGTCCATTATCGAAGAGCTAGAAAAGCGGTATCCTGAACCTTCGCTTCGACACGATGATGCGGCTGTGGAGACTGCGTCTAACTTGGTGAAGGAGAGTATTGGACCTTTGTTTCCGGGGATTGTGTGGTGTATTCCGGAGAATATTTTGAGGGAGAAGAGTGTCGAGTACTTTGTTCGGACTAGGACCGAGATGTTTGGGGATTTGGGGGCGAGGAAGGAGAAGGCTCCGCAGTATTGGGCTGCTTCGGAGGAGGGGTTTAAGAAGCTGGGGGAGTTTGTGGGGAGGAATGGAGGGCCTTTTGTTCTTGGGCAAGAGTGTGAGTACATACTACATACCCTTTCTTTTCTTTTCTTCTTTTGCCATCGCCTTGAAGTCTTTGCGTGCTGACGTTTGAGATGGTGTAGTCTCGTACGCTGACGCTGTCATTGTGAGCGCCCTCCATTTCATTGCGCGGATTAGCGGACAGGCAGATCTCGATCGCATCTTTTCGTGGTCCAAGGAATTAGAGACGCAGTATAAGGCCAGTGGCAAGTGGCTCGAGAGGGCAACCCATTAGGGCTGGACTGATGAGATGTTGATGTTGCATTGCGGTTGTTGACGATAATTCCAGTCCATTCCATTTAATGCATACAATTACAGAGTGTGTCTCGCTCCGATTTCAGGCGAGAGGGCCTTGTGTTGTGCCACTGTCAGCACCTGTAGTGCCTGAATTTTAGGGTATGTATGTGTCTGGCCTAAGACCGCTATTAGGCCACAATTTACAGCGATTCTAGCGCAAAGCCCCTCGTCTATCGATTCTAGTCGTGTCGAGTCTCTGAGAGCAAATGATTTGTCTTGGAAAGGAAGAAAGAGTAACAAAGAATAAAATAAAAATTGAATTAAATCTTAAAAAAAGAGGGGAAAAAATCAGCGACCCGAATTTTCTCTTTCAATCTTATCACCTCCCTTCAGTCCTTTTTCCTGGCATCTTCTCATGGGGCCTGGTGGGTTCGGGGGGGGGGGGGGTTTTTCCCACGCCGGTGACTCACTTACGATAGCATCTAATACTACTTGTATATCACCATACCACCCGTCTGTTGCCCTGTCGCTTCGAAGGGATCAAGACAAAGACATATGGTAGGCACAATTCGAGTTACATCTCTAACCCTTCATATCTTTCATATTCTTCATTGAGTAGATTATTTTGCAAAAATTTCCCCCAAGTCCACATTCTACAGTACACAACACCAAACCATGGCTAGAAAGAAGGAGGACAGCTTTGGCGCAGACATTGAACTCGACGGCTGCACAGGGGAAGGCGGCGGTCAACTCGTTAGGCAAGCCGTTGCTCTCTCTGCACTTACAGGCAAATCCGTGACCATCAAAAACATCCGGGGCAATCGGGCTCGCGGAGGCGGTATGCTCTCCCCTTGCTTCAGTCGATTTTATAGATACATAGCACGACTCTGACATGGCCAAAGGCCTTAAAGCACAACACGTCTCCTCAATAGAATGGCTAGCAAAGGCAACAAAGGCAACAGTAAAAGGCCTCCAAGTCGGAAGCAAAACCCTGCATTTCCAACCCACCGCAAGCCCAACAACCCTTGAAGAAAACGTCGTGGAGATCGTCCCCGCGTCTTTTGCCTCGAGCGCATCACTAGTGTTCCAAGCAGTTCTCCCTTTCCTTCTCATCGCAGCCCGTGAACGCAACGAACCAATTGAACTGTCTATTCGATCAGGCACAAATGTTTCCTGGTCGCCTAGCTTCGAATATCTCGATCAAGTCCTTCTCCCTACGCTACAGGACGTTTTCGGTATTGAAGTAGAAAGAGAGTTGTTCCGGAGGGGATATATCCAGGGTGCGAGAGGGCACGTCTGGTTCAAAATGCACCCTGGCTCGTTAACCGTCAAGAAGACGGAAAATCCCCTCATATATCCTCCTGACAAACTACATGATTTCAAAATCACTCATGTAGACGCCAACATCCTCGCCCCCTCACGACTTCACGCCGACCTCCAAAACGCCCTCGCAAAAGACATAGAAACCCTCTTCCCCGGCGCGGAACTTCAATTTCCCACAGTCGAAGACTCAAACAGCAGCACAAGCGTCTACATCCTCTTAGTAGCGCGCTCGAAATCCGGCTTACGATGGGGTCGCGATCTACAGCTTTCCTTACCCAAAAAACACACAGGCAAAGAAGTCCCCGTCGAAAAGATCTCCGGCGACGTTTGCAAAACGCTCTTGGAGCAAGTTGAATTAAGAGGCCACGGAGATGAGTATCTACAGGATCAATTGGTATGCTTTCAAGCTCTTGCTGAGGGCAGAACAAGATGTACTTGGCCTGGACATGACCGAGGTGTGGACCATGTTGCAGAGGCATTGGATGCGTTGTCGCTTGGCGACGAGAGTCGAACTGATCGGACGGACAAGCCTTTTGGGCAGGGGTCTTTGCATACAAAGACTGCGAGGTGGGTGGCGGCGCAGTTTTTGCCTCAGGTTAGGTGGTTTCAAGATGGGACTATTTGCCAGGGCGCCGGATTGAAGATTCTTCCCGTAGCGGAAGAAAGGGCTTGATTACACAATACACAATGGAAAATTAACTTGAGAGATTCCAAGGACAAACAGTACAGTTAATGGAGATTGCCGTTCCGTTCTTTCCTGGGCATCCAAGCGGCAAAGCCAAACAGCGAACTCTATGCTCTATACTTTTCCCACTTCTTCGTCTCACGCAGCCGTTCCTCAACCCTCTCAATAGTCTCAGCATCATACAACTCCTCCAACTTCTTATCACCCTTCAAAACGTCACTGAGATGCCTTTTCGCCTCCTCCTTGGTCATGCATACAACCTCACTAAGCCTAATCTTACACGAGCGCTGCTCGTCGGCCCCGCTACCGATTCGCAACATAGTCGACCCTATGGGCTTGCGCCACCGGATCAAGACGAGGCGGGTAGGTACACCGGTAATTGCACTGCGGCCGTTGAAAATGTCTTCGATTAAGAAGTTGACGTCGGTCGGGGTTACCGGCATTTTGAGTCCGATTTGGTCTTGGGGTGTGAAGGAGCTGTCTTGGGAGCGCACGAGTTTCTCTTCCGCGTCGTGGAGGTAGTGGGCGGCTTGGTCGTAGAGCTTGTCTCGGCCCTTTGCTGTGACGTAACTCGAGGGGTATCCTGTCATATTTGTAAGTACGACTTCTCTTTCCTGCGGAACTGGCTTGGTTTTCATACCAGTAATCTTCAGAATGACATGGTTCGCGGCAACGTAGCCAAAGACGGCAGGGAGAGTGCCCAAAACCGGCAATATGCGCACGCGGAAATTGGGAAGCGCGCCAAGGTCAGAAACCGATCCCTTTTGGAACTCTTCCTCAGATAATGGAAGGAGTTCGGCTTTTCCACTTCCACCTCTCTCGGTCGAGTACACAAGAGGAATGCCAGAGGTGATGCCCAGAAGCTTCAAGCGACGACGGGTGGCCCGGGAGAGCGGATCGTACTCGCTGGACGAAATGTCGCCGACAACGATCTGAGTAGGGTCGCTCTTGCAGCCTGCACCGGTGGAGGAGATGACGGGTATTCTGTTAACGTGGCAGTATTGAAGCAGCTCGACTTTCGTCTCGATATTGTCAATCGCATCAACGACAAAGTCGGGCTTCTGGCCGTCAAAAGGACCCAAGAGCCTATCGGCGACACTGGCATCAAACTTCTCGGCTTGAAGGTCAAACTTGACCCACGGCGTGATGGCAATAAGCCGACGATGCATACACTGCACCTTGGGCGTGCCGACGTCCGCAAGAGTCGCTACGGCATGACGATTAAGCGAGCTCAACGAGACCTGGTCGAAATCAACGAGTCGAATCTTGGAAACGCCCGAGCGCGCAAGAGCGGCGGTGCAGTGACTGCCTACGCCGCCGAGACCGACGACAATGACAAAGGCGTTTCGCAACTTGGCGAGGCCCTCATCTCCGAGAAAGACGCGGTTACGGGCCAATTGCTCGAGGATGAGTTCGTCATCAAACTTTCCTGCCAGTGCTTTCCGGGCTAGAGCCTCGTTTTCTGCGTCTTCTTTGGATACTCGCGATGGTGTTCCGAAGCTAGTTAACTAAGGCGCATGTGAGCTTGTGTCGCATGGCGAAACAAAAAAAAAAGATTGATATTTTGTGTCCTACTTTGGTAGATTCATGGGATGTGGACGGCGGGATAGAACTCTTCAACTCCGACACCCTTTCGGTGCGCTCAAACGACTGGTAGCTCAATATGAGGCCAGCAATGGTTGCGCCAGAGAGGACAGCTGTGGCGGCCAGTTGGAAACGATGGCTAGATGCCGCCTGGGACCACAGGTCGGCCATTGCTGTGGTCGGCCGACTTTGCGGGATGTTATTGGGGAGACCAAGTAATCTTGTGAATGATATGGTTGGATCGTGGCCACTTGGCAATCGCTTTTACTCGTAGAATTTAGCTGAAGCTTGCGCTATGGGTTTCCTGCCCAGTCCTCGAAGGTTTTTTTTTTTTTTCTCACTGTTGTCGATTCAGGTTTCGCTATTGCTAGCACGTCAGAGCCCACACACCAATGATTTTAGTGGTGGTCACCACTGCAGTATCGCCCCAAATTTAGTGGACTTGAAATGCAACACGGCTCATTGGCGGGTCGGAGAAACTATAGTCCGGAGAAGCTCTAATACTGCCATTTTTTTGATTCGTCTTCTGGAGCATCATCGAGAAGGCTCACCTATGAACATTGTATCTAGCGACTGACATGTCTCCTCCCTAGATACCCATTCGGGTACCGAGGAAAAATCAACCAATCTCTCCAGAGTCAATATGCAGCCACTTCAGCGCCATGCCCTGCGGAGGCTCCCGCGCTGCTCGAGGCAAAGCTCGACCTTCTCCAGAGGCTCCAGACCTCTCGTGCCATTTCTTTCCACACCGTCCGCGCGTCCGCAATATCGATACTTCACGACCGAGAAGAAAAAATGGCTCAAGGCAGAGGCATATCTCGTTGCCCGGTACATGACTGGTGTATGGGGAATTGCGCTTTGCGGTTATGCCATCTATTGGTCGATTAGCCACGAAATCGCCGAACAAAATCATCCAACGCCCCCAGAGTGGTCATACATCACACGAATGCGGTCTCGAATTGCAAGAGTTGAGACACATCAGACCGACAGACCGACCGATTGGGTCAAGATTATGGAACTCTCACTCGGCGTTTTGAAACGGCTCGAAGACAAGTCCATCGACGGCGCTGGGGTCGAAGAACTGGTAGAAGGATCCGTTTTTGTCGAAGGAGTTGGGCGGCTGGGTTACGACGTCAGCGCAAAAAGTGAAAACTGGACCAGAGGATACTATGAAACCCTCATGATGACGGCAAAAGCTGCCGAGCAGCTCGACGGTTGGGTCGTGGATAGAACCCGCAAGATCGTCTTCCCACCCGACGTCGTTCTGGGGCCCTCGAACCCAAACCCCAAACCCATCCCAGCCGGAGCTAGCAGCGCACCCCGCGAAGAAGACTGCTACCCAGCCTACGAACCCGCCGAGAACCACTACCTCCGCATCCTCACAACTAAAGGCTTCACGTCCAAGCAAAAGATGGATGCCGCTTTAGCCTACGCCGCATTCCTCGACTTCAAACAACTCCCCGAGGCTGCCCTACGCATGCACACCTGGGCCCTGAACCTCGCAACCGAGAACCTCCCTGCCGCCACTCCTCCTCCATACGACCCCAAGACCTACACCCTCAACGACAAATCCGGCCCCCCCTCCGCCAACCTCCTCGATGCCCTCACTGCTCTAGCAGTCCACAAAGCCCGCAACGACCAAGTCTCCGAAGCCCTCACAATGTTCGCCTCCATCCTCAAAGCCCGAAAAGCCCTGCCCAACCGCCCGCCCCCCTCCACAACACCAAGAGACAAACACTACGCCACACAATTCGAAAGACTCCTCCAACTCGTCAAACCACCAGCTTACCCACCCCCACCAGAAGACGGAACCCAAATCCCCTGGCGCAACGCCCGCGAACGATGCGAAGAAGCAGCGCTAGGAGTCTACATTGGCGAAATCTTCTTCTCCCGGAAATCCCGCGACGAAGGTCTAGCCTGGACCCGCGAAGCCGTCGACACAGCAGAAGAACAACTCCGCACCGAAATCTCCGAGACGCGCTCCGACCCCACCGCCCTCTCGACCTGTCGCCAATGTCTGACCTCGGGCTTGTCGAACTGGATGACCATGGCGAGCCGTCTTGCCCGCGAAGAAGAGGCGAAACGGGTTTCTGACGCACAGAAGGCTCGTGACGCGCCTGCGTATGCGTTCTGGCGGAGTCGTGGTGCTTTGGAAGATGACAGGGCCGAAGGTCGCTGGGCTGCCGAAGTCAAGGTTGTTGAGGAGCGCAAGAAGAGGACGCGGGACATTACTGAAGAGTTGGCGCCTCCCTCGGCTGGACTTTTGTCCTTGTTCCAGGTCTAGGCTCGCTATTTCACTGTAATTTCCCTTGTGGAGGATGTTTATTGTACTATTAATTTTCATTTAGTCTGTATCTACTGTATTGCTTCAATACATGTGTGGTACAATGGCCACTGTCATGTCTTCACGTTAACATCCCTCACTATTTATCATCGCTGATTGGCGGCGCCCAATGTAGCACGATGCGAAGCTATTATTCAATTTGAAGTACGAAGTACATGATAAAATTGCTATTGAAGTATTGGCCCACGTCCAAAATCTTGCCGAGGAGTGTCATGTGCAACCGCGCGCCTGTGCGATTCATAGTTCCTCCCACGACTTACTCGCAGGCGAGTCTACGCTGAACTTCTCATGCCACATTTTTTGCAAATCCTCGCCAAAGGTATCATTAATGGGAGCGGAAAAGCTGAGTGAAGGTAGGGACTCTTCTGGGATGTCATTGTCTTTCTCATGCGGTAGACCCTCTGTGGTTGAATCGGCTTCACCTTGCTCCTCATTTGTCAACCACGTCTGCTCCACGGGGTCATTGTCCTTTTGGGTGGAGTCAACCTGAATGCTAACTCCAGGAGGCGGGTTTGTATACCCCTCGGTTTCGATTACCTTTTGTAACCACGAGAGGCTGTGTTGTCCAGCTTCTATTGCGATGCATTCAGTATAATCTGCCTGTCCACAACTGAAGACTGGAGAACCATAAGCAAAGTCACTATCTTCCGGGTTGGGTCCGGCACTTGGAAGCTCGGTTCCCAAAGGACTAGAATCGCAGACGTAAACCCTTCCACGCTATTATGAAGGCCTCGTTAGTTCGTTGTAATTGTAACTGACTACCAGGAAAGACCTGTTAGTTGATCAATTCATCAAACCTACTGTTCGAAGGAACGCCCGGTATTCGTAATTCACGCCAGAAAAGTCCCTCATCGTGCCCCCAAACTTGATGATGCTATTGGCCTGTTGAGAGATCACATTCCAGACGGCGGCATGAGAGAGCACATTGTCGAGTGCCTCGGCTCCGTCTCCAATTCCGACAAAATCGATTGAAAGTTTTCCTGCTCTCAAGACCCAAGACAGCAAAGATTGAACATGCTGACAGGGGTCTTCGTTCACGGGGATACTGTTGATCTTTTTATCATGAGCGCGAGCGTAGTGTACAGCGCTGGGCAAGGTAACAGCATTTCGAGAAGTTGGGTTGAGGGCCCGTTTCCCTTCCGGCCACCACCAATACTCTCCAGTATTTGCAACCATGATGGCTGGGGGGAATATATCGGCTGGGTTTGCACGTTGTGCCAGAAGCCCTTCGAGAAATGGGATCAAGCTGCCCTTGCTGATACCACCAGGGCCATTGGCAACGCGAAGGGCAAGTATACCGAGCATCTGGCTGGTCTCGCCGACAATGAATACTAGTCTGCGCGTGGTCGGGAAGATGTTGGTGAACAAGATGTTCGTATGTGGCTCATGCTCTTCTACTCCGAGAGGAAAGCGCCTCTTGTAGACACCGAGGGCATGCATTCGTTTATGAATGATCTTCTGGACTGCATCTGGACGTGCTGTTAGTTGAAATCGGTACTGCAAGTTGGAACGCCGATCCTTACCGTTGAATGCGAACCGATGCCGGATATTGACACGTTCATTTTTGCTCAAAAAGTATTTGAAATACGAATGCGGGTCCTCAATTGAACGAATCTCGTCCTTTTCGTTGACAAAATAACTGCAAGTAGTGTCAGAAAGAGAAGAAGGAAGGGGGAGGAAATTACTGTAGATGTGGAAGAAATTGGTGCCATTACCCGAGCTCCTTTAGATCATCTGGAAATGTTGGGTCCTCAGGAAGACCGCTCCAAAGACGTCGGAACATAGTTAGGCTATCTCAGATGTTCTTGGATGTTTGGCTTAAGATGCAACAGTAGATATGCTTCCCTCTGTCTGTGGAGGCACAGTTGAAGAGCACTAGGTGACGCTCTTCTGGGAGAAGGGGGGTGGAATGGAAGATATGAGGGAGAAAGAAGGATTCCTTTAGTGGAAGGGCAGAAAAAGAACAACACTTGTGCAAACGCCGCATTTTTGTGCTTTGTGGATGATTGCCCTGTTGGTCATTTGGAGGAAAGAGCAAACGTGGAGAGATCCGCCCTAATTGATACCTTCCCTGTTAGAGACTACAAACTACACGCAAACACGATGCCAAGTTTTCGGTTCATTTTGTTTCCCCCGATATTTTGCTTCTGGTAATTATTCTTCATCTTCGATCTTATTCATTCTGGGTTCTCATCCAAATAGACGAGGAGACTAAATGCTGATGGGTTGAGAATTCGCTCTTTCTGGGTAATTCCAAAACCTCTATCCAAAAGTCGAATAAAATACCTGGGAATTGTTGAGAGGAGTCAAAAAACATCGTACAAGGATTATGTGTAGCTTTACGGCCCCTTTCTCGGGATGAATCGCCTGCTAACAGATTGGACAAGACTTAATCTGCTTCCAATTGCGCCATCTTGCATGCCAGCCGCTAGTGCTTCAGCCATGGCCGACTGCGTGACAGAGGAATCTAAATCCCGGTTAGATGCCAGAAGCAACGAGACAGGGCGAAGTGGCACTTACCATCTAGATCACTAAAGCTACTTCCCATGCTAGGGGTACCATCGCTTCCATCCTTTGAGCTTGTTTTGCTCTTCCCCGCAGGACTTTTCCCCGCCAATTCCGCAGTCCTTCGAGGCGACAGTGGCCCTAGCGGCCTACTATCGCCGCTTTTCGAGGCTCGTGAAGGCATTGCACCGGATCCCGTCGATGAATCTGATGTTTGAGACTGAAACATCCTGTCACGATTTCTTGGAACGCGTCTAACATTCCCCCGGAGTGTAGAGCCCAGGTCCTGTGCGGAGACACCTGCTTCGGGCTGAAGGGGCTGGAAGGCTGGGTCAGTATCGTCATCGTCTGGAAACGACGATTCTATCTCCCGTTGTGGAAATCTCGGCGGACGGCGGATGATCCGGGACTGTGTGGGGCCGGATGACGAGTCGGAGGACTCTTCGGAGCTGGAGTCGTTTGGTTCGGGGGATAGTGGTTCGGAATTTACTTGTGCGCGGTTCATATCATATGGCCGTACAGGTGCGGCCTTGGTATTAAGCCTGACAGATGAATTTCCGGTGTTGGGTGGGTGTCCAGATCCTCCTGTAAAGTTCCTGGCAATAGTAGGGCGTAAACCTGTATTGATAGGAGTGCCGGTTTCAATCCGAGAAATGGGAGTATCTCGCCGGATAGAAAGAGCTGATGGCGTCCTCTGATGGCCGGATGCCGAGGGATCTAGTCCGGGAATGGGAGAAGGGGCGGCAGAGCCTTTGGCTGCTGCTGCAGCCTTCCTCACTTGCTCACGGACTTGGGAAGCATGTCGGTCTGTGAGGTAGGCAACTTGACGGAGGAGGAAATCGACAGTGACATCAAAATGTGTCGCTCTTTGACGGGTTAGATATGATGAAAGACGGATATTAATCTAGCTAGTACTTACAGTTGATTCCCTAGAGTCGGTCAATCAGTCAGCTTTCGGGTGCACAGGGTGATGTGGGAAATGGGCCAGCGAGTTCTTACAGTCTAACTCCGTCTTTGCGGAGCTGGATAAGATTTTCCACAAAGCGTCATCTTTACGGGAGTTCCAGTTTACCTAAACTTCGTCAGTAACAACGTTGAGACCGAGACAATGAACGCTGGGGCCTTGGAAGGGGAGGTCGCACAGGTGGTGGGTCAACGAAGTCGCCTCGAGGAATGGGAACTCGAATGTAGACGATATATGTAGGTTCTGCCATCCTTGATGAAGGGACAAGGGCAAATTTTCGTGTTTCTTCGATAAAAACTGCAATATCCCAATAATCAATGCTTTAGAGGGGCATGGTCCATCAACAAGGGGAGAGAGAGGAAGCAGGCAGGATGATGCAAGCTGCTATCGATAAGGCCAGCTTAAACTACGGACCAGAGCTCGTTCTCCACCAGAGGCTGGCCAAAGCAGAAAACTCCACATTCAAATGGTTCCACTTTTTGGCGACAAGGGTACTACTCCGTGGAGTACTCCATACCCTATTATTGCCTAGCGGACCCAGCGTAACAATTATTTACTGACTGTTGCTGGGACAAGAATTTGACCTCTCCAAAATAGCCTTGCCAATCCAGCATTATTCCCCCCCCCCTTCTTTAATCATTCTTCCTCTTGACTTCTTTGTCTAATTTTCGATATTCTATCCGCCTGAATCGGTTTCACATTTTACCTGACGAGAACCCAATTTGCTGCCAGTCCTCCTTAGTGCAAACGCAATCGACATTACTCGCAAACGCACATTCTTCCAGCTCGTTGACCGAGGGGCTTCAGCCCGGTAACAAACCCAATATCCAACATGGCCCCTCTCATTCTGCATAATGTTCCCGATGATGAGCTGTATGTCGGCGATGATGGCATCCAGCGGCCATATGCGATGGTATTTCCGTGAGTTGACACCGCCCTTTTCATGTTGGTGGTGCCTTATTGCCTAATAGTTTTGCGCGTCCACAGACAAGAAAGCCTCCCCAGTGGCGTTCGAGCACGTCGAGCAGTAGCCGAAACTGGTTCGTTCGGAAAATCTACACGACGGTCGCGCTCACGGACCGGAACACCTGCCAAACGCGAAAATCCCACCCTTGCAGCCGCCGATAAAGTATTTGGCGACTGGATCTCAAGTCAATCTGCCGCGGTGTCAAATGCTTCCTCCTCTGGTGCGCAACCCAACTCCCGTAAGGCGGGAAATGAAGAGTCGGCGCCATCACAGAAACAAGCCGTCAAGTCACAACCGACTGAGGTCATCCTCCGCGGGTACCGTAACGCTGGCCAACAATACGCGGCCGTCAATCATTACGAGGAAGTCGCCGGACGAATTTGCGAAGATTACCCCAGACAACCTCCACTTTCCCAACGACGGTTCAAGTCGGAACTGCGCGATCCAGCCTTCATCCGACATAAGCCTCTTTCGCCCGAAGAGCGGTCCAAGGTCAACCAAGTTGCCGGTGGCGAGCACTGGGTCAAAGTCACGTTCGAATCTGCCGATGCAGCTGAGCACGCCATCTTTGCTTCACCCCAGCACATACTAGGATGTCTAGTCTATGCTGAACTCTACAATGGCCGCCCCCCAGCTCGAGACGAACCGTGCTTCGTTGTCGAATCGATGGAGGAGACCGATATCCGGGGCCGATCAACAAGAAGCGGGTTTGGAACACCCAAGCAAGAGCCATTTGGGCGGCGACACCGATCTGGCCTATCGCAATCGTTTAGTGTAAATGATTTATCACCCCCCGATTCTCGCACGTCATCCCACACCTTGGACACGAACGGCCTATCGGCAACCGTGTCGTCTGACACTGTGGAGGAGGCCACGATACCGTTTCCCAACCTACCTACTACGGATCCCGAGCCTAGCGCAGTGTCCGGCGAAACGACTGCGACTTCTCCGGGAAATGATACGCACTGCCGTCGCATCCCAACAGCACGACGGGCAACTGTGCTCCCTGCAGAGCAGGCGCTTCTTCCTCAGCAATCGTGGACGCAACGTACAGTCAATGCCGTACCATTCCTCAAATGGTTCAGCGGATCTATGATAGGGAACGAAGTTCCGCGAACTGATGCGGGTGAATTTGATTGGGTCCGAGCGAGTCTGTACTGGAAGATCATTTGGTGGCTGGACTGGATGTTGAAGCTCTTCGGGGGCGAGATTGTTGCGCCAGCCGACAAGGATGATTGAGTTTTAAGATTTTGACCTAACCTTCTACTTTTTTTTGTTTCTGGGTTTCTTTGCATCTCAACTTCCTGCACGGCATGCAGGCGGCTTTAGAGGGGAGCGCGTTGAATGGCTCATTGGGTATTGCTTTGTTACAAGTACGCTCAAGCGTGCTGTCCATAGCCTCGTAACAATACTCCGTACATCGGGTGTATTTATGTATCAAACATACAAACATTATATGTATTACTTTTTTTAATCGATTATGTACCATCAATCAATTATTGTATCGCACATTATTGTATCGCACTCTTTTTGGGTCCATTTTCCGTGTCCGGTTTTTGTTGCAGAATCGGCTATTAATAGTATGGACCGACTGACTAAGTTGAGCTATGTATTACCCCACGACCCTACAGAACGTTGCACCCAGGGATCGAAGGTACGAATCTCGAAACCGGTTCCAGCGTCGTCGATTCATTGATCAGTCTTTTCTCGCCAACCCCCCCCCCCCAAAAGAGGTTCAACGCCAGAAACACACCGCCGTTCCTTACTCATGAACTCCTGCATATAATCCAGCATCGGTGGCCCCACGCTACAAATTCGCAACCCCTTTCTACTAGGGCCAAATGAACAGCCATGCTTCGAAACCATCAAACACGCGTCTAAACACACCTCAAACCCCAATGGAAGACTCATTCTCGCCCGGGCTAACTCGCTCCTCGACGGCGCCCAGCACGCTTCATCACCTGCGGCCAACTCCCCATGCCGTCGACCGCTCGCACCTCGCGCCCGAGGACGCATTCTTTGCTACGTCTCCTCCGAAGAGATTTCCTCGAGATAGTACACAGGTGAATGGGTCAGGCCTGACGCCTCCGCGGCGGGCTAATCACTCGGCGGCACGGTCGATTCATCGGGATCATGGCCGCAAGAGGAAACGTACTTGGCGCAAGCTCTTGTGGGTTCGGCAGTCATGTATGTCCAGGTCTATTTCGTCGACACGAGAACTCGTGTAACCAGCTCTGCTTGGCCAAGTATTCCTGCGTGTGTTTGCTGGTACATTTGCTAACTTGAAGGGAAACTTGCAGACCCCGATAACTACACCGACCAAGCCACGTTCCTCGAAAGCCTCCAACGAAACCCCCGTCTCCAACCATACGACTTCTGGCCTCTTGTGGCGGACACGACGGTAATTGTCCAACACGTGTGCTCAGTCATAATATTCGTAGTATCTTTCGTCTGCATCTATCAGGAACGTGTATCACATGTCACAATCGTGAGCTACACCTCAGTCGCCGCACTCCTCGGCTGGCTGCTATGGGAGCGCTGGGTCGCCGACGAGGAAGACCGCGAGGACGAAATCAACAGCGTGAACCCAACAGCGGTCGTCCGAACGGGGAGTATACGCCGGACGGGCGAACGCGAGATCCGACGACGTGCAACGCTCATGAAAGAGGCGAATCTCGCAGCACTGGGCATATCTACGCCCGCCTCAACTACGAACCCCCCGCCCACAACCGATAGAAACCCATCTCCAGCCACGTCGGCGCCATCTGCGCCCCTAATTCCAACAGCACAATCCCAACCCAACATACCTGACTCTGCGTCAACCACTCCATCGCAGAACCCCCCAGCCCAATCCGGCCGCGCCTCCCAAAGAGCAAGCGTAGACCTGAGCCCCAACATCCCCTCCCTCCATGTGGACCCCGCCGAACGCGCCCACCGTCGCCTCGCAACCATCAAATCTGCAGCCCTAATCTCCTCCATCCTCCTGGGCCTCTCTCCAATCCTCAAATCCCTCACGCGGTCCACCTCAAGCGACAGCATATGGACAATGTGCTTCTGTCTCCTCATGACCAATGTCATCTCCTTCGACTACTCAGGTGGCGTCAGCGCAAAATATCCCGCCTCGCTCTCCACAAACGCCGGAATCATGGCCGCAACAGTCCTAGCGAGCCGTCTCCCGTCCACAGGCCAAGTCTTTAGTCTCACGCTCTTCAGCATCGAAGTCTTTGGTCTGTTCCCCGTGTTTCGCCGGTACGCGCGCCACGTCAGTTGGCGGTACCACGTCGCGCTCACGGGACTCCTCGTGCTTAGCGCGGGCGGCGGCGTAGGAATCTTGATTGGGGACGACCAACGCGTGAGCTCGGTCGTGTGGCGGGCGTTTGTCGGAATGATGGTCGGGGGCATCATTGCGGCGGTTTCCATGGGCGGATGCAGTCTTTGGCTGATTGATCTGCAAAAGTATAAGAATGAGATCAATGGGCCTTGGGACCAGGCTCGCCCCGTGATTATCAGTCGGCGGTACTGGAACGACTGACGGGGGCGGACGGCCACGAGTTGTGCAAGGTCCATCTTCATTTTGCTTTGTTTTACCCTTTAGCATTATAGAAGCACGAGCATTTACAGAGCCTCTTTTCCATCGTAACGACCCTTTCGCACCCTGTAGCAATTTCACATACGAAACTAGTCCATTAATTCTTCTCGTGAAATCTAGCCTTTAGGCGATAGTCCACTTAACCTCCACCTTCCCTGTCATGATGCCTTCTCAGCCAGTAGAAGCGTGTGTTATGGCCATTTCGGTACCACAATAGTCAGCCCTGTCTTTGATGGGAATAATGCCAGGTTCTGGCCCCTTGCGTGTCTCGGTGGGAGGGGACCACTAGGAAAATTAAAGTGAGTGGTTTCAGTTAGGAGTTGCGCAGCAGGGAAGACTCTAGATCGTGGCGCTGTTGAGAAGAGAAAGTTTCCTGGGTACGAGTTTTCTTTTGCATGATTATCGTAACAGACTCATTTAGTCAGATTCTATTTCGAAGGTTAAAAGATCAGAATTTAATGGCATCATCCATACAAGTTTGCTCTCGTCCAGAAACTTTAGCTTTGTGGAGTCTAAACTGTCATGCCTCCGTGAACATGTCTCAAGGGCGAGAGAGCGGGCCGGCGAGCAGGTGAGGGCGGCAAATAAGATAGCTGCCAACTAGCTCGTCGTCCGAATTTTGCATCTTTTACGGTTAGACACTGCTATTAGTACATGTTCGGAGACAAATTGTACTGGATTGGTTGGAGAAAACATTCCAAATTTAATCGGGCAGATGTTTAGATGCCTGTCAGTGAATTTTGATGCTATGTTTATAATATGGAGCTCAAGCAAAATAGAGCTTCCCCAGAGTTGAGCAGCAAGAGTCGGGCCAAACAACATGACAGGAATGCTTGAGCATTAGCTTGTTTGGCACATCACGTCAATCGCCAACACGAAATTCTTTTGCTTTCCTATAGTAGGCAAACGGAAGGTAACTGGCATGGTCATTGAGACGCTCGCCAGTATGTACAGTACAAGTCCAAGTATGAAATGAAGAAGAGGGTGGTGTAGATAAAGGGAGTGAGCGAGACATGCTGGGATGAGCTGGGGCAAGCAGTAGTACAGAGCACTCCGTAATTGGATAATAATGTGCAATGCACCGTTTGACTTGGTGTTAAGCTTGACCCTGTAAATTAACTGGGGTGAAGCAACATTGATAAAGATCGATTGTAGGGATTACTGGGGGTGATACAGTACATAATAAGTCTGCAATTGCCTGCTGTACCAGAGTTGTCCGCATTAATCGGCGATAGCTTTGGACGCTTTGGACTCTTTGGACGCTTTGGACGCTTTGGATGCTTTGATGAATTCGATGATGGCAGGGGGGAAAGAGGGGGGAAAGAGGGGAAAAGAAGAGCTAGTCTATTAGGAATCGGATGTGATTTCGAGGGGCGCAGGACCTTCAACTTGGTAGAGGCTGTATGGAGTACAAGTACGGAGTACAAGAGCAGCAATGCGCACGTGTCAGGGGCGACCCAAAAGCCTATTTTCCTCCGAAGAAAAAAACAAGTTGCGGCACATTAAAGAACTTCAGCTTGTTCAGGCACCATCTCGAGGATATCCCAGTTTTTTTTTTCTTTTTTCACAAGCTTTTTGATTTGCATAAGCCGAGTTGATTAGAGCGACGAAATTGAGGGGACCGACGTTGAGGGGGAAATCAGTTCTTCAGCCATACCAGCTTGTTTCCATTTTTATCCTAGCTTAGCTTCGCAATAAAATCCGGCCATCTCGTAATCGGCTCGGTCGTTTTTTTTTTTTTTGGGTTCGCCGGCCGGACTCAGTAAAGCAAATCTTCATGACCAGCCCAGTATTCCTTGGTGGCATCCCGGGCTGTCAACTAAGTTTACTACTATGGGCCGAATGAGGAGAGGATAGCGGCATTACAGGTGAATACTACTCCGTAGTTTACTGCGTAGTCAAAGCTCGCATGATCTTTGAATATTACGTAGATGGAGCCGGCTTGGTGATAGGATGAGCAAGTTTACGCGGAGCATTTCTCCGGCTGTTGAGTATCGTTTCCATTTTGCTCTGTGTTTGGGGGGGTTGGAGGGGTCTTTTGCTCGCTTGCAACTTCATGGATAGCGCCTTGATTATTCCCTGAGCGCCATTGAGCGGGCCTGTGCCCTATGCTGCTTCCAGGAACAACCGCTAAATTAGCTCATCCACACTCCACACCCCCTCACCGTGTCTAACACGCCCCCCTCCGTTTTCACTTTGTGCCAAAACCCTCGCAATTTGTACCTCTACGGAGTAGTTTATTCCCGTTCTGTTCAGTTTTACCCTCTCCCTCCCCACTAAACAACAACCAATAGGGCTCCCTCGCACCCCCCCGTGATTGGAATCTATCACGATCCAATGGCTTAATTCGGCCTTGCAGCCATGCCCCATTCGGGAGATCATGCCCGCATACGAGAACTCGTCCACAGGGGCGTGCGCAGCGGGGAGCCGAGAGAGGACAAACGATAAAAACTGGTTTGGTTTCCGGATCTCGGCCCATGGCTGAAAACCTCCCTTCTTCTTGTTACTCTTTCTTTTCCATAGTCTTCTTACCACAAACCTTTTGTGCCTGCACTTCCAAAACATTCAGGCGGAAAGTGCAAAGGAGAAACAGCCAAAAAAAAAAGAGACAAAAAACGCCTTCCGGCGCCTTCTACGTCGAACGGCTCGGGTTTTTGTCCTCGTTCCTTTACCACTTGCGATGCATACCCTGGTACATTCGTCATGAGTAATTCATCAGCCTCGGAATCCTGTCAACAATATAAACTCTCGCTCGTGGCGACGAACCACAATTGCTCTACTCTACTCGTCATCGCTTTCCTCTTTTCCCCTGTCCACATCTTGTCCCACACTCGTTTAACAAAGTTACCATCCCCATAATAGCATCTCTTCTCTTTACAGTAACCTTGGTCTCTATCCCTATCGATATCGCCAAACTAGAAGAAGCTTCTGTTCAGATTACGATAAAAAGACAACCTTACCAGACGACTTACACATCAATACAATTCACGACTTCACACTTACACCCATAATGTCTTTATCTAGTCCCAGGACCTTGGGCATTGCCCTCTCACTCAGCCTCGCCCCCTTCATGCTCGTCTCGAGCGCCCCTTTGCATGCCGAGGCTGCGCCGATCGTCGCCGTACCAGTTCACAAAGATCAGCAATCGCTGCATGGGCCTGCATTAGCCCTCGAGGAAGACTCGAGCGCGCGTGTAGAGCCTCCCAAACGCCACCGATTCCTGTACGATGACGATCAGGATGCAGACTCTTTGTTTGATAACACACCTTACGTTCCGAGCTCTACCCTCTCTCCCGACGAAGTGCTCGCCGTTGAGCGACCACTAGCCACCGATTACTTGATGTCACTTTCGAACGCACCCGCCAGTAGCAGCTCCAATTCGGCCAACAAGCCCGACATTATCGAGGAGAACGTTCTTCAATCCATTGAGTCCCTAGGAGACGTCGAGAAGGCTCTCCTTGCAGGTACTGCCTCGCTACCAGTCCGGCCACGGGTGCCTAATCCAGTATCTGCCGAGTACCACTTCCTTCAGTGGTCTTTTGGCCAACTCGACTCGCAACTGCGAAGTTGTCACCATGCCCGGACCATGGACACTCTATTTGACATTGGTCTCTTCCTGCTCCTTTGCATGGCCGCCGTGTCATGCTACAGTCTCGTGTTTGATAAGCATGAGGTGGCATGTGACGAGGAGAGCCATCGCGCCGATTGCTGCCTCGCTGGCAAGGGCCATTGTATGGTGGATGAAAAGAAGGCTCTAGCGTTGCCGTGTTCTCCGAAAGTGCCCTACTCCGACGAAGAGAAGAGCGGGTAAACGGAATTCGCGGTCCCCTATTCGGTCGAGGAGAAGAGTGGGTTGACGGAATCCGCTGATCTTCAAAGTTGTGGAGACTTATTTCAACTTCACCTCCGTTCTTTATTTCATTCGTGTTATTCGGCTAGCGCGGCGTTGGTACTTGCATTTGGTTTATGGGATATTATTTAGAAATACCTCGGGGGTATACGAGATGAATCCAGGGTGTGGCCTGATATTTGTTGCCCAATTACATTCTTCTTTGCGTTCATCGATGAACATAAAAGTCCAACCTATTACAACCTGTATGAGATGGCGTTCCCAGCTTATGGTTATATGTATTCTTTTCGTTAAAACTATATACGCCGTTGAGAATGTAACTGCAGGTAAAAAGCTTCTTCTGGTTATCAGAGCCAAACCATGAGGTGGTATTCGTCTTTATGAGCAAATTTTCCAGATTGGGCGAGTACTGGGACAGTGTAATTCACAGTGTGAATCCCTTAACCGCACCTCCATTCCACAACGCACGAACTGTGAACATCGCGATGCTACAAGATGCAGCGATGAATGAGTAACATCAATCTCAAACGACAAACGTATCCTTTCCGCTTCAAGCCCACATGTGCTCTATAATGGCCTGATTATATTTTCAAGTCACCTCCAAGCCATCCTTAATTCCTCAAATGGAGTAGCCGAAAAAAAAACCAAAGGTCTCTTTAAAATGAAGATTCCCGACTCACTTACCCGCAATACCCTCCAACACCTAACCTCCTCCCTCGGCCTCCCAACAACAGGAACAAAACCCATCTTGCGCGCCCTAATAAACTCCATCCCCAACCCCCAACCCACAAACGCAGACCCATTCCACACCCCGGAATCCTACGCCACCTTAACCCCAAAAGACAGAATCCTAAGCATCGACCTCGGAATCCGAAACTTTGCCTTCTGCCTCTTAACACCCCAACCCTCTCTCCCCCCCAAAATCCAATCCTGGACACGAATGTCCCTTTGCGGAAGAGAGGCCGAAAAGACCCCCTTAACAACATCTTTTGTCCGGACAATACCATTCCCCTTGTTAAAAAATGTACTCCTCCCGCTAAAACCAACACATATCCTCCTCGAAACCCAAAGATGGAGATCAAACGGCGCGAAATCCGTCCTCCCAAACACAATCCTCGTCAACACATTCGAAACAGCGCTGTTAACATCGCTGGGGATCTTTAAAACGCTAGATATACGACCAAACAGTCCAAGCCCAGAGGAAAAAAGACTCTATATCCCGGGATGTCATTACAGGACGGTAACATCCGTGGATCCGAAAAGAGTGGTGGATTATTTTACGAGGTTGGGGAATGTGCCGGTGCAGAAACCAAAGACTGCGAGAGCGACTAAACTTGCCAAGATTGCTCTTGTGCGCGAGTGGCTTTTGAACAAGGACGTGACATACTCGCGACAAGTTGGAGATACTGTGGTATCGTTCACTGCCGACTCGGCGAAGCGGAGTTGTACGAGGGCCAAGGTTAAAAGTGCGGTGGAAATGGGCCCGCGACTGGGAAAGTTAGATGATGTTGCCGATTGTCTTGTTCAGGGTATGGCTTGGATGCAATGGCAAGAAAATAGACGGGTTTTAGCTACTGGTGGCATCGACGCTCTGTTAGACAAGGTCGGGAGAGGGTAACCCTTGGCTCCTCAACTTTCTGTGGCCGACGTTCTGGCATTCTGGAAGACTCAATCACTTCGGGGTTTCTTCCACGGCTCACAAACGAAATCATATGCACTTGCACCGCTGGTTAACCAATATCAGCTTGTTTTTAATATGTCCCAGTCCAAACTGTGAAGGTCAATCATTATGGCTATGTAGGTTTGTTTATATGGAATCCGGGGAGATTGAAGAAGAAAAATATAAGTGCTGATATGGTAAATCGACCGTAAGTTTTACCGCCCAAACCCTAAACACAAGAAGGAATAAAACGCTATGGCGCCTCCGATGCTACCGTCAAATCGCCCAACAAGCAGAAAATTAGAGCAAGAAAAGATGGAATAGATAGAAGCAAAAGAAGACCGATAAAATATAACCACAGTAATATGTCAGAATGAAACGACGAAACATAGACGGCTATTCCATGTAGCCGTTTCAGAGTCGCTAGCCATCGTGGGCTAGATAGGAAACAAACACCAGTGCTGGCCGATCTCGATTTAGTCCGTCAACCGCTGTTGACTACCGAGATAATAATGGCTTGCGGAGACCCGGGAACCAGTTCCTGAAACTACTTCCTGCTATCGTGGCAAATCTACCCCCCATCTGTATCTGGTGGGAGGGGTTTTGATGGGCGAGTGGAGATCGGTGGTGCAAAAGGCGGGATATCGTCGTCATCGTCGCCGTCCTTCTTAAGCCCGAGCGATAAACCAATGATGAATGCTATAATGAAAATGGCTACGAGAGCTCCAATGCAGCATATCATCTTCTTTCTCCGGGCTCGCCTTGCCTGTAATGTTTGCATTTCGGGGTTGGTTTGCCCATTATTCGCGCCCTGTTGACCGGGGGCGCCATGTCGACGACTAAACCGTCCAACAAATGGGACATTGAAGGGGGCATAGGTAGGAGGTGGACGAGGCACGGTGGAAGATGTCTGGGGTTGGGTCGACGGTCGCAGGAGAGTTGTGCTGGATACAGATTGGCTCGGCGATGGCGGGTGTTGGCCAGAGGTATGTGTTTGTGTCGTTGTGTTCTGGGACGAGGTGTTGGGCCGAGAATCAGACTCCTCGTAGGGCGGAGGTGGGACAAAATCTAGATCCAAGTGCAGAGGGTCATTCTGCCAGCGGTTCAGCGGGTTGTGTCCGGGCTGACTTGAAGATGAACTGGATCCTGCCTGGGTATGGACGGCGGAGATAGGGTGTAGCGGAATCGGGGGTTCTTGAGCACCTTTAGGGCTCGGTGCGAGATGTTCGGTCGGTCTGTAGTCGCTTGTGGGGTATGCAGCGTCGGGGATCTGGTTTGATGGGTGTTCGGGGGACGTAGTATCCATGACGAGAAAATGGGAGATGGTCACGATCCGAAGCGGTTCAGGCTACAGCTCGCAAACGAAGCAATAGAAAGAGGCCGAGTGTCGATCTCCCTCGGAGAGACTGAGAAGGCAATTTCGGAGTATTGGCGATATTGAATGGTAAGACGCATAGTCTTCTCGCCGGTTGTCGGTCGGCTGCAGCTCAATCTTCGTAGGGCCGAAGAGGCGCACACCCAAGGTGGAAGAGTGTCCAGAGAGTGTTGAAGGTTAACAGCACCCAGCGGGATACATGGCCAAGAAGTGCTCGTCGGTTCTAGCAATTAACAATGACAGAGACGAGAAAGAGGGGTTATCGAGACTTTTGGGCTGTATCGTTTGGCCTGCGATCGTTTTCCGGGTCGGGAGCAGTGAGGGGCAAGGCGTGAACCGAGCCCTCGTTTCAGTTTGGGGGAAGGGTTACGCAGTAGGTCTGTAAATGACGGAAGGTAGGATAACTTGTCCAAATCGGTCGGTTTTCGGTTTGGCTATTGTAGGGTTAGGCTGAGAAAGGGAGGAATGAAGAGAAGAAGTGACGGATGTGTGGATGTGTGGATGCGGCTGGGTGCAGGTGGGTTGGGTTGGTGAGAATGGAAGCAGGGGACGAATCAAAGGGCAAGGTTGTGGCGAGAGTGGAAGAAGGTGCGGAGACCTCAACCTGGTGCCAGGAGGGGGGGAAAGAGCAATCCGGGGATTCTCTAAGATTTCCCCAATATAATAGTGGACGGTGGTAGTCTTTGGAAGGTGCTGGTTTTCTATTTCTATTTTATTTTTTCTTCGGTCCCTCCTTCTTGGGGCTGGGGACACTACCTGTCAGTTTCTGGCTTCCCACTTTTCCCCTTTTCCACGCACTCACTTCAGCGTGCGTCACCACAAATGGCTGAGGAAACAAATGTTTGGAAATGTTTGAAAGAGCCCCCCAACCAACCAATGCGTTCTCGCATGTCCTTGATCCCCTTGGCCAGCCAGACCTGGCTCTCGCCCCAAAACCCACTTTCAAAAACCGCATTGGTTCCAGGAACGGCCCTCATCGAGTTTCTTACAGGGGGGCTGGACTATTGGAGGGGCTGTGCTATTCACCGGAATGGGATCTTCCAAGTACACCCGTACTCCGCGATCACGCCGAGCTCTATCTAGTCATCATTACTTCACTAGGTGTCCGACTACCTGAACGACATGATGCAATCTCTCTTACCCGAATCATCCATCCAATGCAATTACGATGGCGTCGATCAGCAGCTTAATGTAAACTGCGAACCTCTTCCCACAAGACCATTCGATTCGCAACAAAGGTTGGAGGCCAGTCAGGAAGCCTAAATCCTGGTTCGAGGGTTCGGTTTCCGCGTGCTCCATCAGAACGGAAGACCCCACGACTAATACCGGCCGCGCACAAGACGAGTGTGGTGGGGCAAACTGAGATACCTATCTACGGAGTAATAATACTTGTATGGGTTGAGCAAGTTCTTCGTTTCTCACCTCTGCGCTTGCTTCAAGTGGAGTTTGTTAGAAACGAAACTGCCATGTCGTGATAAGTTTCAACGGGACCCTGCCAGATCGGGGAAACATTTGCGCCCTTGTCGAGGCTTGCCCTGGAATCCAGCATCCACGAATAATACCAAAAGCCGATCGACAGGGTTACTTTGAAGTCACCCTGTCGCACTTCTTGTTCTCTCAGTAGTTTCTGTGGCTGTGCTGTCCACCGAAATTATTACCCACAGATTGTCCTTCTGTTATTAGTAAACTAGTACATTCGACCGCCACGAAGGCGGCTAGAAAGACAACCTCCTAGACTCTGCTGACGCGTTCTCGTAATGAAGAGCGCTGGACCAGACGTTCTCCATCACAATTCGGTGGCTTCTCTACCCTAAAAGGACAGACACTTCAGTACGAGCAATTTAGCTTCAGCCCTACGCAAAGTTGAAAGGGATGCGAGGCGTAAATACGGAGTATGGCTTCTTCGTCAGAAGACAAGGAAAAGTGTCAGTTGCTTTTCCCATCTCGCAACTTTTTTCTCCCTCTCCCCTCGTTGGTCCCGACTTGGTCAATTTCATTCCCCTTCCTGAAGAAAAGACGATCGCAAATGCAAACCCAAACCATATTCTGCTGGATTTCACCCCGCGATTTAATGAGCCAGACCTAGCTTTGTTTCATTGGGACTTGTTTACTAGACTGCCAGAGAATCAGGGGCAGCACTTGAATACAGACATTTGGAAGTGGGCCAACAAAGGGGGCTGTGTGAAAGTGATTCTCTCCACCGGCCGGAATACGTGACGATGCGGAACGAAGGCATAACCTAGTAGGCAGTATCGCCAAAACCAATCCTTCTATTAATAATTGAACTGTCTGATCGTCCTCGGTGTTTTAGAGACTTTTTGGACCGGATCTACGCCAACGAGGCTCGTCCAAGTACGCAGAATTGAGGCATGTGAGCCAATACGCCTTCCATACCATACAAGTACGGTGCTGGAAGCTGGAATTAAAACCATGCTTCGCTCAATTCACTCAGATTAGCTTGGTATGGATGCTCGGCGGATACTACAGGGGTGCATGCCAAGTCGTCTTGATGCATTGAGTGGAGAGCTGCCTGTTCTACGGATTACTCCGTATTAACCTTCCATACTACGAAGGAATAATAACTTTGAGTCTTGTTTGCTTTACTCTTGTTTTATTACCATACTCGGTACAAGTATTCAAAATTCGTATTATTAATAGATTCGGCCATCTCGATGAGGTTTGGCAACAGCTGCTGCCGTGTCCGAGCCTTGCAGCGCATCCGAGTTTCACCAAGACCAGGAGCGTTGCATTTGCCTCCTCAGAAGTGCTGCAATTTGCCTTGAGCAAAAAGCATCCTTCATTACTGAAATATGGAAGGCCCTCGTCGGTTCTAGAAACCAGGATGCTCAATGACGAATACTTGTATCCTTACTCCGTAGTTAGCAGCCAAAATGCTGGCGTGGTGGGACGGATGAAGACTGCGGGGAAGTTTGAGCTTTCCCCACAAACTCGCCCCGATAACTCGACCAGCACAGCAGCATCATCAAGAACCTCTTCGCAATCTTTTCGAGGTCTGGCTATAGGACAACCCAGGTCCGTGTTATACACCAAAGATTCCTTCTCTAGTCACAATGGCCTCCCACCGCCGGACAGCCCTCGTAACGGCCGGAAGCGCCGGTCTCGGTGCCGCCATCGCTCGAATGCTGGCCGTAGACCTCGGCATGAGCGTAGTAATAAACTACTCGCAAAACGCCTCGCGCGCCGAAAACCTCGTCCAAATCCTACAAAAAGACGCTTCTGCACGCTGGACCGAAGATCCCCCCATTGTTCAGGCCGTACAAGCCGATCTCACGAAACGATCCGATGTAATCCGTCTCGTTGAAGAAGCATACCAGTCTTTGAATGGAAAGCTTGACGTCGTGGTTTCGAATGTTGGGTGGACGAGGATGAGGAATTTCATGGACTTGAATGATGGTCTTGATGAGGAGGATTGGGATCGGTGTTTTACGGTGAATGTCAAGTCTCATCTTTGGCTTTTTCATGCGGCGAGGAAGTTTTTGGAGGAGAGTAATGCGAGGGAGAAGGGTGTTGCTTCGTTTGTTTGTACGGCGAGTATTGCTGGTGTCAAACCTGGTGGAAGCAGCTTGGTATGCAATCTCCCTTTCTATCTAGGGCGAAGGGGGG
>JADHKT010000079.1:0-134256 GCA_019925285.1 Graphium sp. VPRI43844
TGTGTGTATTGTGTGTCTCTCCACCCTGATCTCCGCGTGTGCGAGAAAAAGGGGGAAGAGAGTGGTGCCTGAGGCACCAAGCTATCTAGATCACGTGGCTGGTGCGTGACATTAGAGGGATCCCTGAAGAGGGGCGGCCCGGTTGGCCAAGTCTAGATGTCTCACCTCCCCTCCCCTCGGTCCTTTGAAAGCATAGGCCACCATAGAAGAGAATTTTTAGCTCGGCTCTTTGGGAATTTCCGAATTGGCTAGGCTATTTCGAGGGTTTCGAATTTCGAAAGCAAATCATCTCTGCTATTGGAGGTTAAAAGGGATGGCTGGTCGTCGTCCAGCAGAAGTAGAAGCTGATATCGGATGGCGAAGGGCAACGATTTGTTGGTCGGTTGGCATTTTGCGACTACATACAGCATCCCAGGTCCCAGTCTCTTTAAGGAGAGGGGCTAGGCAATCCGCCATGTCATATGCCCTAACGCGTGACCTGGCCAGACACTACGGAGTACTAGCCCGCTGCTGGTCGATAGACAAACAATGTGGCAGGCTGCTGACAGGGAATAGGAGGGGCCTGGCCAGCCAAAAGCAATTATCTGCCGGATGCGTTTTCGCCGTACGGAGTACTGACGTTGAGGCATAACAAGGTTGGAGGAGGTGGGGGTGAGGTGACCACGCAGTCCCGAGATACCAGCGACGAGGGAGATACGGAGTAGGTAGCAAACTAACCAAAGTCTAGCCCAAGAAGAAAAGAAGCACCGAAGGAGCAATAGATAGGAAGACGACGAGAAGTGGATAAAAATTAGAGATCAACAACGCACTTGCGATCAAGGCAGATGTGGTGGCTCCATCGCAAGAAAAGAGTAACTCGCGTCATCTCTCTTGATCTTTGGGAGACCAATGTCCATCCCATCGTGGGATATTTTTTTTGGAACCTTTTTTGCGCTCAACTACCAACCACCCACGCTACAGAAGAAGAGAGCGTACCCTCCCAGACCCCGTACCTCATCCGTATGGGGCGACGGGCAAGTGGCTATTGTGACTTATCAGATTGTGCGTGTGCTGGTTCAAGCTGGTGGCTGGCCATATAGTGATATATAGATTAGTATCCCGAAAGCCACCTTTCGGTATGCCGAATGATGGCACGTCTCCTGTGGGCTCAGCCCAACCAATGTCTCCCCTCCATGGGTGCTCTATCCGCCAAATTACCCTTGCTCATACAAAAGTTAATACCCCCTTGTTGTGGGGATTTAGGGGGGGGGGGGGGGGGGGGATCAATACTACTCCGTAGATCTAAAGCTGAGGACTGGAGCCCTCGGCTACTGACTAAAGATCGATACCCCCCCCTAAAACAGGCAGTACTCTAAGATTTTGCTGAGAAAGAGGACATTGGCCCGACCTGAGAGGTTGCTTTCATCTATTACTACTGGCTGATATCATCGGAGACAAGGTAGCCTGCTGTCCTCCATGAATAAGAGAAGAGGGAGCGTTGGGGATTGGTTCTCTAGGTTAGTAAGCGCATCTTCTCGGCAGGCAGGGGCGTCTTTTTTTCCGGCGCCTGCCCAAAGCGCATAGTAATTAGATATAATTGCAATTTACCCCGTCCACGATTTGAGAAATTAAGAAGTTAGATGGATCCATCAACCAACCCACCACCCCTTGAGAAGAAAAGAACCGAGAAAGAAAGATGAAGGTGTACGGAGCACGTTGAGGTGTACTCCGTATCTTTCGTGGGGGTTCGACACGGAAAATGGCGGCCGTACTTCGTACACGCACGTACCAACGCAAGTTACAGCCGCTCCGTTGAGGAAACATGGAGCTTGCGACCATGAGGAACAAAGGCGGTTGAAAGCTATACCGTGGAAGCGAAATGCGCGTTTCCACACCCTCGCTTGCCCTTGTCCTTTAACGGAGCAAATCTTGCTAACGGCCGGTATGGGCATTATTAGTCCCCCCTTCGATGACGGATGCATCTCACCCGTTCTCCCATCCGTTGCAGAATCCACCATATTGCTTCTTTCTACCGCGATTTCTACAGAAGAGGGATGGAAGCCAAGAAAGAATTGATCACTTATACCATAAAATGACGAACGTTGCAAGGCACTAGTTTCCATGGTTTGGGGAAGTAGCACTCAACCCGTATGATTCATTCGATAGGTTTTTTTTTTTTTTTTTTTTGAAAACCCAAAACTCGGCCGAGTTTCTTTATTTTTAGCAAGATTTTTTTCCGTTTAATGTTGTTGGAGACGAGAAGAACATCGTGGCGAAAGGGCCGTTGACCTCGTGGCTACGCTGTATCACCTACGCACGACATCGAGGTCAAACATCGGCTGGACTCTACACCTTTCGACGTTTTCTATCGTGTAACCTTTTTGTGGTATCATTGAATTGTGTGTTATGTGACAAAGAGGCGTTGACATGTGCTCGTGTACGATTGGTGAGCATGAAAATTCCTGACATGTCAGATATCTTGTCTTGTGTACGATGAGGGACATGACACGAGATTTCTTATAATCTTGTTACACGACTTGCGGCATGAGGAAACCTCGACATCATGTGGCCGTGGGCATATTCATGTGTCTCCAGAAACAAGCCCGGTGGACCCTCAGGACTTTCGCTTAACCTTTCCTAAATAATTTGGACGGCAATAGAAGTATGATACCGTAGCAGCCTAGTTTCACAAGAAAGCAGCAGAGCTCACAACATGGCGAGATGTAAACTTTGTATTTCGCCTCCAGTCCATGCGATTACATTGTTTTGATAATACAATATGCCTAGACACGTAGCATGACAGCGAATGACATCTGGTAAATAGACGCACGGGTTTCGAGGACACAACGGTTAGTAATACGTCGCCGTGCTGCTACTACGATAAGTGCCCTCGGACTCGGGCCACGCGCCAGCAATACGCGACGACGACCCTGCTTCGTCATCGGAGCTGTGATGCTGGTCGGCTGCACAATCATCGGGCCTATCCGGAGGGGTGCGCATGGCGTTCATATCAGCGGGATCAAGCCTTGGCGGCTGATACGGCCGCAACACGTGGATTTCGCGGCCACCCGGCATCTGAGATAGAAGGGTATTCGGTGCGGGGACCAGCTGGGTGTTCATCTAGGTGCTCTCGCGTTAGTGGTCCGTAGCCAAAAGAATGAGAAGCAGAACGTGAAGGGCGAATGAATAATGTAGGGCTTAGGATGGCATACAGTATCGTTCAACTTAGTCCATTTGGCTTCCAGCATCTCGATAACCCTCGTCTCCTCCAGTCGACCAGCATCAGCACCCCAAGCCGTAAACTTCTCGACGCGCCGATCTTCCCTCCTCTCAGACCACTCCTTCTTCAGCTTTCCGAGACCAAACGAACCCTTCTTTGCACTCTTGGACTCCACGCCAAGTTCCTGCAATCCAGAAGCAAGCCACCCGAGAGCCGCGCCAGTCTCGCCGCCGAGCTCAGCGTCGATTCCGAAGAAGCGACAAGCTTTTGCGCGGCTCGTGTGCTGTAGGTCTTGCACGTAGCAGACTAAGCCGTCACTTATTTTGCCCGGGCCCTGCACCGAGGCGGCGCGGAGTAACGAGGCTGCTTTGGAGGCATGCTCCGAGGCTGCGAGGCAGAGGCGCGCAAATAGATGGGCGCGCACTTTGGGGATGTCGGGGGCCTTGAACATCCACTCCTTATCATGCTCGTTGCGGTCCTGCGACACGACGGCCGGGTAGGGGTCGTCTTTGAGGACTGCGAGGAGGGTTGCTTCTGCATGGGCTAGGGCAGAAAGGGCGCGTAGAGTGGAGGTGGCCACGTCGGAGCAGGGTGGCGGGGATCGAGCCTTTTCGGCGCGAGTTGCCGTGTATTCGTAGAGGGAAGCGGCGTCGACGAGGAACTTCGTGGCCGCCGTGATGGCAGTTGTGCGCTCCTTGGAGCCAACGGGCGCAGAGGAAGTGACGTATAAAGGATGGAGGGCGGACCGGGCGCTTAGTGTATAAGCACTTCCTAGAGTCGACAGCACAAAGCAGACCTCGTACGCTAGGTCGGTAACCCTGACTCTTGAATTCTCTTTGCCGGGCACGAGCTGGTCTGCAAGGGTTGGCCGCCACTCTATGGCTAGAGGCCCTTTGGTCTCAATGCGAACATCTTGTCGGGAGCTTGCTGGGCCGGGGTGCAAGCCAGAATCAACTTCGATGAGATAAGGAAGATAGGTAGTGAGGCTTGAGATGACGGATGGGATGTTGGAAGTTTGAGACGCTGGGGGGAGGCGTTTGTGTTTCTTGAGGGTGTCACGGAGAATGCCTCGGTATGTACTAGCATTAAGTGGAAGGGAAGGATGTGAAATGGTCGAAAAGGAGGAGGAGAAAGAGAAAGATGACGTTGTTGGGAGGATGAAGGGGAAGGGCATTTTTGTGGGGGAGGGGCTGAAGCTACGAGTGAGCTTGCTCTGCCGTAAGTGGGGGGAATGGTATCGGGCTTCCTGCTCCGAGGTGTTGCTTTCCTATTTGATTGCCTGACTCTGCGTTCCCTACCCAACGGTTTCGGACGTATTGGGAGAGCTCGCTATGACGGGAAGATAGGCGAGGACTTGGAGGTATAAAGTTCTTGACGATCTTATCTAGACGTGGGGTCGTACTTGTACTTTCTGAGAAGGGGACTGTTTCTTGGCATCCTGGGCCGCCAATTGACAGATGTGTCGCCAGAAACCCCTTCAGTGATGGCAAGAATTGCAAACGACTCCCCGGTTTTGGAGAGATCAATAATACGGCGCGGAATTTTGCTCGCTTTTCTTTTGAGAGGCAATTCTCAACGAAATGTATTTTCCAGCCTATAGCCCGACAGATGACCTTATCTATAATCATCCAGGAATGGCAAGTTGCTTGTCCGGGTTTTCTTCGGTAAATAACAAACAGAACACATCTGTGCTATCATGTTCGGTCTTTAGTGCCTGCATGCGCTAAAGCTTCCAGAGCTATGTAGCTCTTCCAATTCTTGCCACTATCAAGCCTTTTTTTTTTCAACTGCCCAACCATCCGCCTCCCCCTCAACCACCTTCGGCGCGGCCCATGTAATCCACGAGCTTCTCAAACCCCCCACCGAGCTCCCCTGGTATTCGGCCCTCAACATGACGAACCCGTCGCCCAACAAGTCGCGCCGTCGGACGAAGCGGCCCGCTGGCGATAACGTCGCCGTCGTATCCTCGCCGTCCACCCCCGTGCGTCACACACCCCGAAAGGTCGACCGCCCACGTGCACAGCGCTCCTTAAGTACGCCGTCCGACCAGTTCGTCCGTGTGCCTGCTTTCCCTCTTGCCTCGTTTCTCTGGCCCATCCGCAGCTCCGTATCACAATGGGAGGTCCTGCCACTCTTGCTTATGGTTGCCGGCCTCTTCCGTTGGAGTGCCGGGCTTTGGGGATATTCCGGTATGTCTTCCCAAAGACGATATGTTTTCATAAACAAATTCGCTGGTTTTTTGTTCTTTCATTCACATCATTCCCCCCAGTTGACTAATTCTTTCCGTCCTTTCAAAATCTAGGCTTCCACAAGCCCCCAATGTTCGGTGACTACGAAGCCCAGCGTCACTGGATGGAGATTACAACCCATCTCCCCATGTCGCAATGGTATTTCCATGACCTCCAGTGGTGGGGGCTCGACTACCCTCCTCTTACGGCATACCACAGCTGGATCTGTGGCAAGATTGGCGCCCTCATCAACCCCGCCTGGTTCGCCCTCTACGACTCCCGCGGTTCCGACGATCCAGAACTCAAGATCTTCATGCGCGCGACTGTTATTATCTCCGAATACATCTTGTACATACCCGCCGCCGTGGTTTTTATTCGCCGATATAGCCGGCTGAGTGGCGCCTCGAGCTACAACACATACTTGTCGCTCGCCGCCTTCTTGATGCAGCCCGCTACCATTCTAATCGACCATTGCCACTTCCAGTATAACACCGTCATGCTCGGCTTCGTTCTCGCCAGCATGTCGAGTCTCATTGCTGGCCGCTTCCTGCTCGGTTCCGTGTTCTTTGTCTGCGCTCTCGGCTTCAAGCAGATGGCACTTTACTATGCTTTCTCTGTTTTCGCTTACCTGCTCGGCAACTGTCTCTTCCCCCGTATCAGACTCGCGCGGCTCTCTGCCATTGCCATCGTTACCCTTGTGTCTTTCGCCCTCCTCGCTCTCCCACTGATCATCGGCACAGTCTACGATGCCAACCGCGGAATTGAGAACCGGCCTGACTTTGACGGCCCACCGCCTCCCCTGCCCCTCTTCCCCCAGCTTGCCAACTATCTCGACACTGAGGCCGTGTATTACCCCGTAGTGGAGCAGCTCGTCCAGATTATTCACCGTGTGTTTCCCTTCGCCCGTGGCCTCTTTGAGGACAAGGTCGCCAATTTCTGGTGCGCGCTAAATGTAGTGATCAAGCTGCGCAGGTTTCCCCCAGCACTTCTCCAGCAGGCCTCGCTCGCCACTACGCTCCTTGCCATTATCCCCCCTAACATAGTGCTCTTCCTCCGACCGAAGAAGGTGCTCCTTCCGGTCGCGCTCGCCACCACAGCATGGGGCTTCTTCCTCTTCAGTTACCAGGTCCACGAGAAGAGCGTTCTTCTCCCACTCATGCCCATGACCCTCCTCCTAGCTGGCAAGCAAGGCATGTCCAAGGATACGCGCTCGTGGGTCGGCTTCGCCAACATCCTTGCCTGCTGGACCCTCTACCCTCTCCTCAAGCGTGTCGACCTCGGCGTGCCCTATGCAGTCCTCACCCTCCTCTGGGCCTATCTGCTCGGCCTACCGCCAACCTCCCTGAACGTATACATCCACGGATCGCCCCAGCCCTGGCGCCGACACGCTGTGGCCGCCCTGCACTGCGCATTCTACGTCGCCATGGCCGCCTGGCACGTTGCCGAGGCTTGGGTGCCTCCCCCTCCCAACAAACCCGACCTCTGGGTTGTAGCAAACGTCGGCGTCGGCGCCGCTGGTTTCGCCATTTGTTATCTCTGGTGCCTGACCCGATTAGTGATCGAGAGCGAAATCTTTGCCTCAAACGCTTCCACGCCTAAGACGAAGAAGACGTGACGCATTTAAGAATCTATGTCTTTTCTTTCCTACTCTCTTTTTAATATCTTAATCTAGAGTCCAAAACACGCAAATTGAAAGAGAAAAAAAGGCACGACTTCATCAACCATCTCCTTTTTTCCATTCCTGTGACGTTAGAGTTAACCAGGAATGTCACTTGGCGAAACAGGCTAAACACTCTTCGGAAAACAATGCTGAATATGGCTACCTACATCTCGGAATCGGGAACGATACAATATCAACGACGAAGGCGGGAATCTTGTAGAACCGATCTGTTTTAGTCAAAGAAAGTAAAAGAAAAAAGTCTATTACTTGAGATAGGGAGGAGACGAAATGCAATGTCTGGCCGATGCGCCAACTGATCCAAAGTTTGTTCTACATCTCGATGCAGGGTTGGTTCACACCCACCTTGATATGCAGATGCAACCGGCCTCCTCTATCGAGCCCTTCATCACAGGGTTATCCACTGGCCGAGCCCTTTCTATGCAGGTTGTGTACGGCCAAGATAAGGCAGAGTCAAAAAGGAGTAGTAAACATGCAATCAAAATGAATAGTCGTATCAAATGTTGGTGTAAAAAGTAAAAAGACAAAGAAGGGGATGATTATTCTGCCAGTACCTGCCTCAACATTATCAAAAAGTTTTCTCTTAACTTGTACACCTCGGATATTTCAGGCTTGGCTGGTTCGCCTGCCGACCGGCGGAGACGGTCCTGCTTTTTCGCACGCCGGCGCCGCTCTGCTTCGATGGGATCGACGTCATCGTCCTCTTCGGCCTCGTCCTCCGTTTCAGAACCGTCGTCGTATGCCATGTCCTCAAGGTCCATCTCATCGAGGCCAAAGTCTGACGACTTGAAGTTCAGAGTGGTGGGCAAGGCGTCCATCGACGTGCCTTCGGCTGCCATCTTCTGGCGAGTCTTGTCCTGGTGCCACTTCTTTCTAGCCTCTTGCCACGCGATGAGCTGATTTATTTCGTCAATGGCCTTCTCCTTGTCGATCAAGTTCGAGGCAACACCGCCTTCGAATAGAGCGTTGATGTTGAGAGTGCCATTCTTGGGGCCCTTTCTCAAAAATTCGAGAATTGCCTCGATCCAGCCCATCAGTTGTGTAAACAGGCCGTTATCATGTGTGTGCACCTCGTGGACAAATTTGTAGAAGTTGTGTTCGTGCCGCTGGCAGAGATCAATAAACGCCTGTACCGTTTGGTTCGGATCCGTGGACGCTCCCTGTTCTTGGCATTTTTCAACAACCTGCAAAAGTTCTGTTAGTCGATATCAGACACAATGGTGAGTGGAGGGCGAGAATTACCTGGATCATGTCATCTATAAATGACGCAAAGTCTGTGACGCTATCGTACACGTTGGCCGATTTATAAACGCGGACCAATGGTTCATAAAATATCGTGAAGAGGTCGCGGAAGAGTTGCAAGGTCACGGGCTCTTCGATAAGACGTAGCATCATGGCCTTGTCTCGCTGTCGCGTGCAGAGCTTCAAAAACTGCTTCAGATATGAGAACAATTGAGCTCCTTGCATGAGTTCAATATCGATATTCTCAACCGCGTTATTAAACGCCACATAAGCATTGTACAACCGCTGGATCTGTTCGCCGTTCAGGTCAGGCGTGATGAACTCGGAGCGTAGAATCGCGACAATCAGGTCCACCCCTTCCTCCTCCGCTTCGATACGAATGGCCGTCTTGATATGTTCTTCCGCATCCGTGTACTTTTGGAGTTTGTCGGTAAACACCGGGTCGTCGATCTTCTTGGCCAATGTGTCAATAGACTTCTGAAAGCTTCGAATGCCGTCATTCAAGGTCAGAGAGAAGATGCGTTGCATCAAGGATCGCGTGCCGAATGGCTGAGCCAAGAAAATGTCAAGGATGCTCGACATCACGGCGGCCGGATTGGCAATACGGATGACATTTTTCATCACAGTGTAGGGGATGAGCGAGTGAATGCGCTTGGCCTGAGCAAATAGTTCAGGCGAGTTGTCTTCGGCAAGGAATAGATGGTATATGGTTGCGGCAACTTCGATGCGCAACCATTCGGCAAATTTGCGGTACTGGATGCTTAAATCCTGTATTGTTTCTTTGTCCTTGATTTCCTTAAAGAGCATAGTAAGTCCATTACGCTCGACAATGTCTTGTCGGAACCTAGTTGAAAAAGGGTGAGATGTGAGTGGAAATATGGTAAATGCCAGAGGCAAAGATTGTAGGACCTACTGCTCCATGTAGACGTCCAAGTCGGCGGCCCGCTTTCTTGCTATTTCGTAGAATTGCTTTTGCTCCTCGACTCGACGCTCATCGACAGCACGCCGACGCATAATGTCCTCAACGTCTTCGTCTTTAGGGGTGATTGGGCTGTCCATTAAGAAGTCTTCCATCGCTTTGGTCTGGGCGATCTGAGGATTGTGGAGGAGGGAGCGAACGAATGACCGCAGTGACACTCTTTGTGTTTCACGCCAGAGTGTAACGGGTTCCTAGCACATTGATTAGCACAGCATATAGGAGAGCGAGACCTCATCATTGTTATCGCATACATCTCGCGCGCTTGATCTCAAGGGACTTCGGAGTGGCGCCTCCATCGAAGGGCGCGGGGAGATTCTACTCGAAGACGAGCCCGCCCGGTGGTGATGTGCTAGATCGCGCATCGTCAGCATTCCAAACTTTCCCGAGTACATGCCCCAAAAAGGGTAGCACGAGGCAGACATACTACTTCGAATCGACAATGACATCGGCTTGGCTTCCCCATTGACGTTGAGGCGCGACATGGAGGTGAGCTGGGTGGAAACAGACGAGACAGACGACGCGTCGGAATCATTGCCACCAAACGACGGCAGTAGCCCGGTCGCTGTCGAGTCAGACTTATTCTTCTTGGGAAGAGTAGGCAAAATTTTTCCAGGAAGCTCCATACGCAGGCGGCGATGAAGACGGCTAAAGTCGCCATATCGACGAGCGACAAAATGCTCAAGCTCCCCCTTCCTCTTAACTCGCAGGATGAACTCCTATTGCGTGCCGTTGTATTAGTTATGAACTTGGCCCAGGACAGACACAGGCAAACCTACAGCATGCTTGTGGTAGCGGAAGTTGCGTTTGATCGAGGCCATGCGAACGGCAGCAACGTTAACATCCCAACCATTGAAGTAATTCCCCTCGGGCACAGTGTGCATGACACCCGTCTCAATAGCACTGTGGTCGATTATTTCAAGCTCAGAGAAACGGATGCGCTCTTCAAAGCCCGACGAGGTAGGCACGCCCGACACGATCATGAGCTCTACCAACTTTTGACACTTAAGGGCCAGTTTTCTGCGCTTTGTCTCTTCCAGGCGATCTTCGGATGATGAGATGCTTTTGCTCGCAAAAGACTCCAAAAACTAAAAGCGGTGGTCTCGTTAGCCATAATCGGATTTTATTTATTGACTGGAAAGACTTCTATCCGACCATCTGAAGTTTATCCTGCCAGAATTCCTTCTCTCTGGCCTTGTCGAGAAACGGGAAATCCCGAATATGGTGGACAAAAATGTAACGAAGGATCGGCAGTTCGGAGTCGAGAGGAGACACTTCTCCCATATCAGACTTGAAAGGGGCACCAAAGCGTCGCAGGGCCGTGGGTGAGTTGAGCTCTGCAATCTCGGCTTTAACTTGATCGGACACGAGCTCTCTCTTGAGATCTACAGCGTGGTCATTTAGAATCTACACTTCTATAAAGGTTTGGCCCTCTCCAGCCGCAATGGTTTGGAGGTGGGGGTTGCGCACATGGCAATGGGACGTACAGTGTTCTTGCTTTCCAGTCAAAGATTGGCCCGGAGGGGGGGTTGAAGAGCTCGAGGCAGACTTGGGCTCGTTGCTGAAGCTGGCGCTGGCATTGGTGGAGAGGTCGCCAGAAGTCTTGGCGGGGAGCTCAGCACCAGCTCCTGTTGTTAAAGCAGATTCATCTTTTAAAACGTCGCGGGGTGAAGCCATCAGAGTACAGGGAAAGTTGGGGTACTGAGCCAAATAAGTGGTATGAGCGGGCGCGGCTAGCTCGTTTGAGATTTCTATCGAGAGGGGACAAGGTTGAAGGAGGGGTTGTTGAACTGATGGGAGTAGAGCAAGGCCTCAAGATGTCCTACAGGTTTGGGAGGTGATGAGAAATAAGAATATGAAAGTTTCAATGGGACGGGGAGTGGTCATAGGCCGTTTAGAAACCGACCAAGGGAGGCTGGAAGAAGAAAAAAAATTGGGACGGGCCGACTTATGAGAGAGAACGAAGATAGATGGAGTATGTAATAGGCTCTTGATTGCGTTGGTTATGATGTAAAGGAAAGATCTACAGAGCGAATGTGATATGTACTGTTTTTTTTGGGTGAGGGGAGGTGAGGGGCTGTTTTCTCTGAACAAGGATTCGCGGTGTACTCCGTATTGGGTAGGAAAGTAATAACCTAGAAAACCTCTAATACCCAGGCCCTGTAATATGCCCCAGTTATGCATTAGTGAGTGAAGTACCAATACTTGTGTCAATTGTTGGTTTTTGGTCGAGTGTTAATATTCTAGCCTAACTTCCCTGGAGAAATTATGTCGTGGAGCTCTTTTGGTCAGACTACTTGAACAAGATCTAATACCCCATGAAACGCCCAAAGCTACGGAGTAGGCTTCCCAATTGTCATCCATCTGCAATTTAATACTACTCCGTACATTATACCCTGGTCTCTCTCGCCATCGCAGGAACGCCGAGCGGGAATAGTGGCTGCGACGCCATCTTGCGCGTGTCTCAAGGGTGCACTTTTTATTCCTTGTATGTACATACCTACATACAAGGAATAAAAAGTGCAGCCTACTAGGTAATAGGCTTTCAGGTCCAGCAGCACCACTAAAGTTTCAGTTGGGTTCTCCTACTGAGATCTGCGCAGCCACATCTCCATGACAATTGTCTGTTCTTCCGATGCAGCTTTTAGATAAGGCGATCGGAAAGCCTTCTCCTCAGATCTTCTACGTAGATGCATACGCAATTTTCGTTCAGTACCAAGAATTACTCTACGAGTACGTAAACTACGAGTACGAGTACTCCGTACGGAATACACTGAGCCACACCACTTGACGAGCTAATCTCCCCCATGCCACGCCGGAAATGGGGCTGATGCCGTCGACATGGCACTAAAAATAATCCACGCCGCAACCTAGCCAGGCCGAGACAAGTCTTAATACAGGGAGCTTGGGAGCTTGACAAAGCTGCACCGGCCGGGCGCAGGATATGAACGAATGCGAAACACGTGTCGAATATTTCCATGTTGGACCTAGTCAACCTCCCCGGTTAAAGACAAACCAGTGTCATCTTGAGCAATAACGGGAGGAGTGATACACGGCCCCCCCAAAAAGCTTGAAGAAGGAATGGCCAGCCAACCCCGCTATGCAGGAGCATTACTATTTTAGAATGTCTAGCCGCAGAAGGGGGCGCACCAGATTTGGATTATTTAAACATAAACTACTTCAGTTTCATAGGCGCTGGACGGTAGCCTTGGCAGTGGAGTCGTGATCCATACTTGGTACAATCATGGCAATTTCTATGCATCAAGATGCCGCTCTCCCGATGACAAGCCGGCCACCCCGACAACTACCTTGCCGCCGTTACGTGTGTGCACAGGCAACTGCATACTCCGTATCAATCTTCGTAATGTCCTGCCTAAAGAGCGGGTTTCTCAAAACGTCTACTCAAAAGTCGAACGTAAATGTGTAAGATTGAAATGCAGGTGAATCCAGCATTCCACGTGGTAGATTGGTCGTTGAAAAGAACCGACCCAGTTTAGTAAAGGAGTATTCCTCACCGTTCGCAACACAAGGCATGCACTTGTGTCGGACGTGGCTGATGAGTTCTCCGGATGCTTTCTCCGATGCACATCCTCAATGAGCCTGGGGATACACAAGAGCGCCCAGGGGAGCAAGAAAGCGGCCAATCGTCATCAGCAAACCCCTGTGCACGGACCTGTCTTTAAAGATGTTAAGCCAAGTCTTATGTGAATACGTGTACCGAGTAATATATACTCGTATAGGTTGTTCTTTATTCGTTCCTTGTCAAGGGTTGGGTTATATGGCTTCGAGACAGTACAGAGGGAAAGATTGTACTACGGAGTACTGAGGAGTCTGTAATTAAATACAGTAGCAAGTAATGCTCGGGAAAAGGAAGTCTTTGAATATTGACCCTACTTACTTTTTTACTACTCTGCTGGCTGTACGGAGTAATACGAGCACTTTGTACTATATTACTCCGTACGAAGTATGTACTTGCTACTGAATTTATCAGATTAGTTAGCCTCGCAGGGCTATACTCTGGCTACTTCAGGGGTAAAAAAACCTATCTACTACGTATATACAGGAAAAGGCCCCTACTGGCGGCGCGCGCTAGGCGCGCCGTCATTTCTTGTATTTTATTCCACATACCATGCTGATTAGTGCGGGTATAGTACTCCGTACAGTGCATGCCACCATAGACCCCTCTACGGGTACAGTGACTGTTCACTGTGTTCCACTCCTCTCATCTCCCCCTTCACGCTTCCCACAACCCACTCTCATCCACCGTGTTAACCCCTAACGGGGGTCCAGTGCCACCGCCAAGCGGTATTGATGGATCCTCCCGGAGGTTATGATCGTAGTAGAACCGGGCGGCTGGTTAGCGGGCTCCGTAGGTCTCGCCAGAGATCCTCAAGGCTCGTCGGCCAGAACCACACGGGCCCTCCGACAGGCGACCCGCGGCCACACCTCCAACCCACATGACGAGGGCCTGCTGGAGACCTTTAAAGAGGCCAGAAGGGCCCAGAGAAGGGCTATCCACAACGCCTCAACCAAGCACTGGAGGCGTCTCCTCAGAGACGCCTCCAAGTGCACCACGGATCTGTGGAAGCTGGAGAAATGGGCTAGACTCCGAAGCTTCGCCCCAACCCCACCCCCCGACTGCCAACACTTCGGCCCTCGCCTGAATCACCGGACGTCGCGACCTTTGAGGGGAAGGAAGAGGCCCTGGCCGGCCGCTTCTTTGTAGGATACCACGTGGCCCTACGGGTCATACTAAAAGGGAACAGAAGGAGCCCTGGAATGTAGACATAACAATCATCATCATAGCATAGACAGTCAACATGACGAGCCTACCAGCCTACCTCATCGCGCGGGCCACGGGCCATTTGACTTCCTATGATCGAACCGTTATATGGTAGCAACCCTCACCTCGAGGGCTTCCTCTCAAAAAAAATCATCCTCTCTAACCTCTTCAAATCTTCACACCTTCCCCATACCCCCAGCGAGTGGGCAAAGGCCCTAGTGCAGGGGCCCCATACACCTGAGACCTGACAAGCCCAAGCGATGGCGGTACCACGGAAAGGCACAGCGAAGAAGAGCATAGGTTACGAAGATCCAACACCCCCGAGACCAAGAGACCCAGAAACAGGTCGATTCATTAAAAAGGACCTCTACAGACGGCAACGTGAAGCGGCAAGACAAACGGAATCAGACGTTGACAGCGACCTCCCCCTACTCTGCCCCCTATCGGCCCAAGAATTTTCTTGAGTCAAATCATCAGCGCCTTGGATGTCCAGGAGGCCGCCGCGAGGACGGCACCCTGGAAAGCAACAGGTACCGACAACTTGTCCAACTGATTCCTTAAGGCCTGTGGTGAACCACTGTTCGCATTAGTAGCAGCCCTATCCACAGACTCGCTCCGACTAGGCCACTGGCCGGACGTCTTCAACGAGGCTCAGACAGTTGTCATCCCAAAGCCTGGAAAGTCGCCCAGCGAACTAAGACAACCGAAATCCTGGAGGCCTATTGCGCTCCTCAGCTCTCTCGGGAAGCTCACGGAATGAGCGATGGCGCAGAATATCGCGGACGCCGCTGAAGCCAACAACCTACTGCCCGAGGGCCAGATGGGCAACAGACGCAAGCGGTCAACTGAATTGGCGGCCCGGTGTGGCTGGTGAAATGGGTGGAGTCGTATCTTCGAGGACAAACAACACGACTTTGCTTCGATGACAGGAAGGGTCCCCTGCGACACCCCGAGGCCGGGGTACCACAGGGCTCCCCTCTATCACCAATCCTGTTCATCCTCTTCACATCACCGCTCTTCAAATTGCTCCACCACACCCAGCCCGTGGTGATCATAGGCTACGCTGACGACACCAACATCTTAGCGACCAGGAGGGATGCCCCCCAGTGCTGTAAGGCACTAGAGGCCGCCTGGACGGTTGCGAGAAAGTGGGCAGAATGGCGAGGCCTACGGTTCGCCCCGGCTAAGAGCGAACTGATACATTTCTCAAGAGGACATAAAGCCGAAGCAGACTCTATAATAGTCTACGGGCACCAACTCTCACCACTGCCTAGCACGAGATTCCTAGGCATATGGCTAGACAGGAAGCTTCACATCTCTGCACACGTGAAGAAGGTCAAGAGCAAGCTCAATACCCAGAACTACAACCCTCTATTTTCAACTCACTGATTTAAAACCTCTCCCTTTTTACCATCAAAAACAACGAGCCAACCTGGCCAACGAAAAACTCATTCTGAAAGACCAAAACCAATGGATTGCTTGGTCTAAAATGGTCAAAACAGAGGCTAGACCCGAAGACATCAATCGTGGCTACGAAGCTTCGACGATCTACCGAATCTGGATTCCCCGACAAAATCGTGTTATTCGTACTCGGGATGTGCTTTTCGACGAAAACGGGGTATTTAGAGGCTCCCTCGAAGCACTAACGAAGGACATCGCAGGGATGACGAAAGCCGAATTTGACGATTTGGTGAAAGGTATTGAAGATGACAATGAACAGCAACAAGGTAGCATTAGTGAAAGCACAGGGGTTGTGGGAGGAGATGAGAGGAGTGGAACACAGCAGCGGTAAAAAAGTAAGTGGGTCAATATTCAAAGACTTCCTTTTCCCCTCTCGGGAAATACCACCGCGGGGTCACTCCTTATCTTATCGATGCCATTGTTGGAGGGGTCGACAGCCCAAGCCAGCACCGCGAAGTAATTACTCGTACTCACCATTGAGCACGGAGTAATACCGTAGAAGATCAAGACATGGGATTTGGTGTAGTTTACACTAGGTTGGGCCCAAATGGGACCCACCAATCAACTGTTGATTGGTTTTTTACAAGTAACTCTCCTCTTTACCCAGGCGCATACAAGTACGTACGGAGTAGGTTGAGTCACACACGCTCCGTGCAAATATGGAAAGAATATGAGGGGAAATCCAGGCCCAAGTCCAAAGCCTCTGCCCCACCACACCAACACAAAAACTGTACAGATTGATTCCTTGCGCAAAGTATCAGCAAAGTAAAAGGAAATCGCCAAACGCAAGGCAGAGCCCTCGACAGCCTTACCTCGAATTCTTCAACGCCGTCGCTTACTGTGAATATTCAGACTTAGCCGGTTCCGAATCTGCAACCCCCCTCCCCCCCCGGCCGCCGATAGTGTCGTCGGAAACCAAGTAAACCACTCGTCGACCTCGTTTAGTCACACTTCGCCAACATGGCAGATCTCACGGTGGAACAGAAGCTTGCTCTCATCAAGCAGGACCTTGCTGAGGTCCTAAACGAGGAGATCATTGTCGATGTCCTTAAATCGGGTCGTGACCTTCGCATCTACTGGGGTATGCTTTGCTTTCTCACATCCCCCCTTCCCAAGCAGTGACTCATCACAAGGATGAACTTGTCAACCATCTCTCATCTTATTATCCCCCTTTCATTCATTTCGCATTGCTCAATTGTCATATACAGGTACGGCAACAACTGGCCGGCCTCACAGTGGCTACATTGTGCCTGCCCTCGCCATTGCGAGGTTCTTGGCCGCCGGATGCCACGTGACTATTCTCATGGCCGACATACACGCCAAGTTGGATAACCTAAAGTCTTCGCGTGAACTTGTCAAGTACCGTGTCCAGTACTACCAGCGCTTAATCACCTCGCTTCTCAAGGCCGTCGGTGTCCCTATCGAGAAGCTAAAATTCGTCATTGGAAGCAGCTTCCAACGCAGCGAGGCTTACGTTGACGACCTGTATGTGGCTTGCATGGTTATCCCCTGAAAGCTGTCGCATCGTTCTGACACCAAAGACAGTTACGATCTTCTTGCCCTTGTCTCTGAGCGCAATGCGAAGAGAGCCGGTGCCGAAGTTGTGAAGCAGTCTGACAGCATGCCTGCTGGCGGAATCGTCTACCCTTTCTGTATGTCCCTTCTTACACTTGCACCACATTAGAATCACCACATCTAACGCGGTGCCTACAGTGCAGGTTCTTGATGAGCAGTACCTTGATGTGGACTGCCAATTCGGTGGCGTCGACCAACGCAAACTGTTCATCGCGGCTAAGGAGTGGCTCCCCAAGCTTGGTTACAAAGAGCGGGCGCACCTCATGAACCCCATGGTTCCCGGTCTCCAGGGCGGTAAAATGTCCAGCTCTGACCCCGGTAAGAACACCTTTCTCCCTTTCCCCTTGCAGCCTGCCAGATGAGCATATAGCTAACGCATAACGCATAACGCAGACTCCAAGATCGACCTCCTCGATCCCCCAGACGTAATCACCCGCAAACTCCGCAAAGCCCACGCAGCGCCACGCGAAGACGCAGACAACGGCATCATCTCCTTCATCGAGTACGTGCTCCTCCCAGCCAGCCAACTCAAGCACGGCAAGCCCGAATTCGTCGTCGAGCGCGAACAAGACGGCCTCGAGCCCCTCGTCTACGACAACATCGCCAAGGTCCGCGAGGACTACCGCGCCGACGTCCTCAAGCCACAGTACATCAAAACCGCCGTCACCAAGTATCTCATCGCGCTCCTTGCCCCCATCCAGGAAGAGTACAACGCCTCGCCCGAGTGGCAAGAAATGTAAGTTTCGTCCCTAAACCAGCATCCCCTTCAATCAGCAATACTAACGCAAGACCAAACAAAAAAGAAACCTCAAGGGCTACCCCCCAGAGCAGAAAAAGGCCAAGAAGGTCAAGACTCTAGGGACCCGCTACCCCGGCGCCCAAAAGGAGGGCCAGGCTGCTCCGGCCGATGTAAAGTCGGCCGAAAAGGCAGTTGAAGCCCTGAACGTGGCCGATGAAAAGCCCGAGGGAAGCTAAGAATTTGAAGAAAAAGGAATCTACGTTTAGGAAGTGAGAAAAATGACATACATAGTACAATATGACTTGTCGAAACCTTCTACCGCACAAACGATCAGTTTACCCCCCGGAGTCTACTTAAGATGTATACTTAGGTGTCGAATCCTGATGAATATGATTTAGATGTTTTTTTTTCTGTTTTGCATCGCATTGGCCTAAACCAAAGGTTGAAATTACTAAACTATAAAGAACGAGCGCTAACAAAATGCTATAAAAAAGGGGGGTATAACAGTCTTTGTACAATGATAATTGAAACAAGTAACCAAACTATACAGCCGCTGGGCTTTACATTTCTGCCAGCCTACACTTTACCAAATTGCGGCATGATATACAGGCACTCTCCTACCTGGTAGTGAAGGAGAGAAGGGTGAGGCGGGGTAGAAGGGGCAACAATCATAACTCATCAAATACTCGTAAACGGTCATCTTCTTGTCTACTTCGCCGAGGGAAACCGTCCAGCTCTACCGGGCCTGATTTGACTTCTGTCAAAGATTCAGGATCTGGAGGTCTTTCAACTTCCTCAGGTGCATCGTCCAATGCATGTTTAACTTCGGCAAGAACTGGCTTCTGTGGTGGTGCGTCGACTTTGGGCACAATCTCGCCAAGTACGGGAGGCAAACTTTTAGGAGACTCAGTCGCAAAAATCGAGTCTTCTAGAGAAGGAACCTCGCTTCCACCGGTGGTATTCACCGTCCCGTTACTTAGGAGAGCCCAGGCATCGGATGCAGATATCTGGCCTTGTGCAGCCCATTTGACACTGGTAAATAGAAGCAACAAGGTAAACCCCACGGAAGAAATGACGATCCATGTTGCCTTGAGTCGCCTCCGCGTTCTTTCCTGCCATTCCTTGTCCGCCCGCTCCCATCCTTCGACAACGTCGCGGACCTTGTCTACCCGGGCGGAGAGTGTGGCGACCTTGGTCCGGCCAGTGTGGATGCGGTTTTGTAAAGACTGAATACGTTGCTCTTGCTCTTCAAAGCGGCCAAAAGTGGCTATCTGGGAGCGCGTATCACGGGCAAGGGCATCGGCTTCCTTCCGAAAGGTAGGTTCGACGGTGCGTGCATCGGCTGCTAACGTGCGAAGTGTGAGGAGCGTCGTGTGCAGGGCTTGAATACGGGCAAGCACATTGAAGTATATCTCGTCTAATCGATCTGTAGACGAGGTTGCGAACTCTCGGAGGGATGCAAAAGCGAAGGAGAGCTGAGAAGTCACGGCGGCATCAAGACCGGTTGGGTTAGAAGAGCTGTTTGTGTTGGTTTGCGGGGGGACAGCAGCGGGTGCGGGTGTGGGAAAAGCGGTTTTCGGGGGTGACGATGACTCGTCTTCTGAGATAGGATGGGAGTAGCCCGTTACAAAGGCAGGTTGACTACGGCTGAGAGCCATCAGGGTGTCGGATTGGGTGATGTCGAGGGAGCCCGTGCTGCCCCGTGGGACGAAAGCCCGTGGCGAAAGGGATGCCTCGTTGGTTGGAGTTGACTTTCCAGAACGATAGTGATTGCCTTGTTGTCGAGGGCTGGTCGAGCTTGTGGCTGCAATGTCGGAGATGGACAGAGTGATTTGATGGCGGGGACGAAGGGGAGGGGTTTTAGGGGTCTCGCCGGGAGTCGCCATTGTGTCGATTATTCCCGGCAGGGAGGTACCCTCTGCCTTATTTAGACTTCCAGGAAAAGGCCGAGGGTGGTGTGTGGCTGCCGCAGGTGTTCGTGTTATTGTTGCATGGGGTGTATGTTGTGACGTGGACGGGGTAGTGTGGAAGCGATTTCCCCTAGTAGGATAATAGTAGAGATGGTGCAAGTAGGAAGAATGTGGAGGGTCGTTACTGCGTGTGGTGTGAGTGGATGCGTTGGGTGGTGCATTGGGTGGCGCATTGGCAACTGGACGACGAGCAGGAACCCCAGCTACCCAGCCTAATCCCCACAGTTCCAAGAGACGACATGTGACAGCACCAAGGAAATCTTTCAAGGCAAAGCAAATGAATGCTTTAATAGTACGGAGTACTTCGTATTACTTGTACTCAGTACGGAGTACACCGTAATAGAGCGGGTTACGTCCAGAATGATGTGACCCACCTTTCGCCAATTACCAGCTCAGAGTCTGCGGGAATCCCTTGGCTGGATGTCTTTCTGATGCCTGCACCTCGCAAGGTTCCATGAAAAGCCAGGTAGAAAAGACGTCGGAACCATCTTGCAGCAACTGATCGGTTGCCTTCAGGAGACACATGGGAATGATCCGTTTGCTATCATGAACCTCGACCTTCAACCCTGTTATGTCTAAAGATGGCGAGCTTCATGGTTTCCTTGGATAGGCAATGTTTGTATCATGAAAAATCAAGGCATGAAACCCGCATATGGAGCCGAGCATGAGCATTTACCGAGTCTCCCTTATTACGTATTCATTGTGGCGTATGATTCCACTTTCTTCTAACATAACATACCTTCTACACGTACTGGCCGGCCATATTGGCAGCCACTGAAGAGGGCGAAACACCGGGCGTTGCAGACGCAATCACATGGTTCGCTGGAAGTCATGTAGCTGAAGGAGATTATGGAGGCTGTCAGTTAGACTGCTGGTCCCAGGAATTGTGTCAAGACGGCAATATTGCCCATTGATGTTCAACCTTTTCATTATTTTGCAAATGGACAAGCCGTGAATACAAATCAATCCATCCCAATTACTTAGACAAAGTCTTTGTCGTCAAAAAATAAAACACAGCAACAATGCTTTTGATCACGAAAAATAAACCTCGTTTCCAGAATGCTTCGTAAAACCGAATCCCAAATGCGCCATCAAAAGAAAATAGAACCAGAGCAGAGCCCACGTATCTAGCATGAAAACTTAAACAAAGCCAAGGAAGTCATAACCTCCTCGGCCCAAATCCTCAACACGCTGCTCGCTTATGAGTTCAGCACCTTATTCCTCTTCTCCCTCCTCTTTAACCGCTCAACTCTCTTCCTATGCATCTTCGCCTCCATCTTCTCATATCGCTCCTTCTCCTCCTTAGCCTCTCGTCGTTCGCGAATTGTCTTTATCCGTCTCTGCAGAAAGAAAAGAAAAAAGAGTAAGTAACCAAGTAAGTACGCGAGATACGTGGTGTCGGAGCGGGAAAAATAAACGTGTAGTTTCATACCTGTCGCTCGGCCTCCTTCTCATCCTTCATCTCCTTCTCCTTTGCTTTCATGGCCTGCATCTCGAGTCGCAATTTCGTTCTTTGCGCAAAGGACGTTAGTCCTGATCCTGGCCGGAATGCCTTTTTCGGTTCGTGCCATTGTTTGCCTGGATGTTTTAATCGCAGATTAGCACTTGAAATACTAAAACATGCAAATACCAAAGGCGAGGGCTTATGGGATTTCAATCGCCTGCCGGATTGCCTTACCATTTTTGCGCATGCCGAGGGGTTTAGATGTTGCGGGTGTCGCCGCTGCTGCTGCCCCGCTGGGCTTCGTTGTTTCTGTAGCATACATCTCTGTGAAAAGAAGGCCAATCTATAAACCACAGCGATTCCTTTGGAAAATGTTGACTTGGAATTTATTCGGCGGCCTGGGCTTTGTTAGAATTCAAGCTTCAAGTCGTGGGCTTGCCAAAAGATTATTGATAAGCCAAAATTATTCAAGATAAGAGAAAAAAAGCCAGCCTATCAGCGCCCCACCATCAGCCACAGTTCAGCCACTAGTTGGCAATTAGACTACGGAGTACTACCGTATTCGACGAAACTTTTTAACTTTAATTTGGTTCAGAATCTCTGGTGATAGTCAAGGATTGATCGCACAGTTAAATGCATTTGATCTACCTAAATCCATTCCTTCTGCCGTCCTAATAACGGAGAAAACGATCTAACCCGTACCTTCGTATAGCCGTGACAAATATGCTCCGAAAAGGTGAGTAAGAAAAAAAAAGGAAAAGAAATCCTCTTGCCATAAATTTGACCAAGTCCATGCGTGACGCTGCTTCTTATACAGCCTTGGCGATAGAGAGAGGTGGTGCTGCTGTCGCACTTTCATTATAAACGCCTGGCCTGAATCATGTGTGATAGAGAAATGAGTGTGTATGCCGCCTTGCCATAGTACATACGAGATTTGGAGGAACAGCGACGTTCCTCCACAGATTTCTGTGTTGCGGGGGGGGGGATATCCCAACACCTGGATGTGTTGTGACTTGTAAAAGGGAATATAAATTACAGGGGGAGAGAAATGTCAAATTGGGAGAGTGAGGCGCCTCGTGTATCATTGCTGTCTCAATTTGACGACGAATCCTTGGGTTTCCAGAACTGCATCATACGACTTAGCCGTTTCGTCTTGCTAGCCTTTGCTTTCCGGGTAGGTTCGTCGTCACAAGAGACTTCCATAGACAATTTGCTTCTCTCGCCATGAGAGCTGTTTATCAGTCGGCTAAGACTGACTAGACTCGATCGACGACGACCAAAGGCGGCTGACGAAACAGACGCTGGGCGTTTGTCGACAAAGAGAGGTTGCGAGAAGTTACCATTGGGCAACACGCAACTTTCCCGAGTTGTCGAGCAACTAGATGCGAGCGAGGGGATATCGACAGAGATGCGCACTTCTGGTCCGGGCTCTCCAAGAAGCAACGATTGGAAGTTATTGTCGTCGTTGACAGAAGAAGGAGCCGTGGAGATTCGTTGCGCATCGCATGACATTGGCGACATCGGTGAAGGAAACGAAGAGCCAAGGCTCATTGAGTATGGGCTCACTGGCACATGCGGGGTTGCAGGGAGTTGAAGTGGGCTGATATCCACAGGCGCCAAGTCACGGCCGGCAAACATTCGTCGGGGAGAGGGCGTGGCCGAAGAGGCCGGCGAGTGACGATGCAATGCATTCGCTGTAGCAAATCGAACGTCACTGGCATCGACATATATAATCTCGTCACGGATAGAGGGTAAGGACCTTTCAGGCTTCATAGAAGACAGTTGCTCAGGATCAATCGATACCGGTTTGGAGGGGATGAAGATGCTCTCATCTAGATCGATTGTGGCTGGTTCGTCGTTGTGAGAAGTTGCAAGCTTCGCCTGATCTTCACCACGAGGTGTCGAGACCTGGGAATGGTCCTTCGATGATTCTGCAGTAGCCACAGACTGACTGCCAGTGGTATCCGCATCCTCGTGTTCCGTTTTCGACGAGCCAATGCCCTCTTCGTCATCATCATCTTCTTCCTCCTCCTCCTCCTCCTCAAAGACGTCTGCCATGGTCGAGCTGCTTCCAAACCTATGAATGGCGAAGCGGCCAGCTTCGAAGGGAACCATTTCAGGTGCACTCTCTGCTCGTCTATGGTAGTGCATGCCAGGCCCGCTAAAACCTTTCAGTCCCTGTGCACTATGCATTTGCCGACGCGAGTTTACACCACCGGCAGCCTTTTGTGCCGCCTCCCATTCTGGATTATTAGGCAAAGGGGTATTAAAAGGCCCGAGTGCAGCATCCAAATCAATCATAGGATATGAATGGTCTTCATCGCGTTTGAAAGTAGGTGTGCTAAGGTCAGATGTGGTGTTGACAATACCAAAATCCGAGGTTGGAGGTGCAGGCTCAACCACCACATCAGGTATACTCTGAAGCGAAGTGACAGTTTCCTCAGCAGTTTCTTGCGCTGGAGTAGAAGTACTGATGGAACCGGACTTTGGCTTCTTGGCGCGGTGTTGCGGTTTACGGGCTAGAATCGACCCCGCCCACGTCTTGACCTTCTTCTTGCGAGTCTTCTTCGCCTTCCGTTTGGGCTGAGATACCTGTTCGGATGCTGGGGTGGTGGCCGTGTCAGGGATGTGCTCACAAGTAAGAGGTGACCGTCGTCTAGAAGTCGAGTCCGAAGACTCAGGACTATGAGACCTGGGGCGATCTTGGTTACTGGTGTTGGTAAATGGCTCCAATCCGAAGAAAGACCACCGTTTCGGCGTTTTTGCAGTGCTCGACACAGCCGATTCTTCTGTAGCGCCAGATCCTGGCGAACTAGCCAGTGTAGGGTTTGAGTTACGACGGCGAGGTACAGCCTCTGGGATCTCCAAATCGTTCCCATTATTAGTGTGTTCCAATTTGGCTCCCGCAGTGCTAGGACGCGACTTTGATTCGTCTTGAGGAGGCAATAGTGATGCCTTCTCCGTCTTCACTACGACAGGTGGCGGGGCTACAATGTTGATTGTTGTAGACATGACTGAAGAAATACTGCCGGAAACAGAGTGACCAGGACGGGCAGTGACCGTGCTCGAGGTGTCACTCGAGACGAGAGAAAGAGGTCGAGGGATAAACTCGACAGTCTCAGAAAACCCAACGCGGGCTCGGGGAACAGGCCTCTGTGATTTGGGGGTCGATGCACCAGAGCCAGGTACTTCGATTGGTGAATCAGGCAACACGGCCTTGTTCCTCAGCGTCGGCTCGGATTCCGTCGGTTTCAAAATCTTGCTGTTGAGCTCCAAAGGCAAGTCTTCCTTGCGATTGAAATCGGCCGGACTGGTTGGAGCGCTGCTCCCCCGATTGAAATTGGCGTTCGTGGGTTGCAGTATCAACGACAGGTCATGACTAGAGAGGGCAGCAGAACGACGATGAGAGTGTCGGCCGCGTCGATTAGTTGGCGGGGGTTGGAAGTCAGGTGAGGCAAAGCCAGATTCTGACTTCGTTGGGCTGGTGCCCATAACTGTAATGGAATCCCCATCACGAAGCTTGCCTCCGACAAATTCACTCCCTCCTCTCCTGTGCCCATGGCCGACGCCTGGTCGGGATGGGGAGGCTTGATGTCTAGGGGAGTGGGGTGAAAGGGGAGGGCTCAATAACGAAACTGCTTCGGCAGGAAGCGATGCGCCAGGGTTAAAACTAAAATCCGGGAGGGCTGGAGACCGAGTTCTTCGGTCAGAGATTTTAGTGGCACTGGGCGAAGACAGGTCACCGGCTTCTACAACAGATCGCGGGCGGCGCCCAGTAGCTCGTGAATATGATGATGAAGTAGACGAAGGGGACGCAGGTCGCATTGGGAAGACGAAGGGAGGGTTGGGTGGAGGAAGGGCGGATTGTGTCGGCGCCGGAGCCATGTCGCTTCGTGTTGGCGAAATCGATTCATCGAGGCGTGGTTCAACTAGGTGAAGATTTTCGCTGCCTGTGCTCCCTAGGCATTGCATCGCTGTGGTTTCCATGACAGGCTGGGGGCCGTATGCTGCGGCCATCGTTTTGGTCTCGTCTCCACGCCAGGCTGTGGAAAAAACGACCTGAATAGGCGACTAGAACACTGGACGGGGCATAGGATTCGTATCGAGTGAGGAAATTTTCGGGTAATTATCGAAGACGGCAGGTGTGCTGGAGGCGTGGGCAAGTGGCTGGACACGCGAGACAGAAAGACGATACAATTGAAATCAGAAAATAACCAGTCGGCAGCAAATTACGATAAAACTGGAGGGCCACAAGTAAGAACAGGCTCCATCAAAATCCGCCGCCAAGACCGACGAAAACAATACCAGAGGTTGATGGAAAATGGGAACGACAACAAAATTCCGACTTACTATTTCCGTTCTCTGAGAGTGATGAGTGTACTGGAAACCGTACTCCGTAGTGAACGCTAACCAGGCCAAAAGAGCAGGCAATTGGGAGGCTGAAAGAAAGATTAAAAGATCCGAAAAGGTCTTGCGTATGGATTTCTATGAGGACTTCAAAGGAGTGGACGGTCAAGACCAGAGCAAATCTCAAGATCTGCTGCTGGAATTTAGACCATGAGCAAGGCGAATTTGCTTGTTGTTGATAGAATCAAGAACTTGGGCGGGGGGGATGAAGAAGAGAAGAGAGGAGAAGTCGGTTGTTTTGGAAAGGGGAGGGGCGGTTTTGTTATGACAGGGGGAGGGATGGGGGTGGGTGGATAGGGTGGAGGGAGATGAGATCTTGAGAAACGAAGAGGGAAAGAGGGCCTGTGTTTTCAGCATATTTACCAACTTAGAGAGGAGCTACACCTAATTATTCCTTTTTCCTTCTTTTTTCCCCTCCCATTGACTTGAAAGCACGCTGAAAAAGTAAACTACTGGAAGTACCAACCCACACCCTCCACTCATCCACTATTAGTGGAAGGAGTGAACAGTCGCCTGTTTTTGGGGGTAAAGGGGTGTGTGGGTGTGTGAGTGGGGAAAGGGAGGGGTGGGTTTTATTGGTACCTGTATTTGAACTTCGGGGCAAGTATCCTTTTGGACACCATAATAATACAGGGTACAACATCCCTTACAGAGCATTCCATCTCGACAGCCTTTGACATGGAGTATCTGAACGTGATGGGCGACCTATCCCCAAGACTGTATTAAACATGCGGAATGATAGTCTTCGACTTGGCAACATGGTGCTATTAGTATTAGCGAAATCCTAGCATTTTGCAGCATTTTTGACAACAAGGAAATGCACAAATCGCGGGCCGCCTAGCTTCAAGTCTTTTGCGCTGTTCAGGGCATGATCCGGCGCTAAAATGGACAAGATTCTAGGCTGTCGCGCTCTGCTGGGCTTGATTTAGTTTACTTGGCCTCGAACCTTCTGGTGAAGTCGCCGCAAAGTTAATGTGCAGTGCATCTCTTACTAGAGTGCGAAGTACTCCGTATGCAAATACGGAAATAACCTTGACACTCGAAGCGTTCAACCACATTGATTCCTCGTTCTTAGATTCGGAGGGATGTGGCCAATAGTGGTTTAAGTCTACGGAGTATGCAGGAATACGACCATGTACTTGTACGGAATAGCCAGAAATGCAATCCATGTACGGAGTACACAAGCGATACTGTGCATCATTTATCTTGACGCTTCGTTCCCCTTGTTCCTGAGGCGAACAGGGGCCGTCTAATGAGGAGGGCTATATCAGAACATGGGTGATGTAGTACTCCATACAGGACAGACCCATAGGGATTATTTAGGAGACTCAGGTACGGAGTACTTCGTACTCTGTGGTATGTACGTACTCTGTATTAGGTAGTTCAATCCTTCAATGGTACACATGCATATGGAGTAGAGGAAAAAGCACGGCAAATTGGTGAAAATTAATGTAATTACGCTGAGGGACCCTCTGAACTGCGAGGTACCCGTCCCCTGTGGCCAGCCGCCAATGTGGTGGGCTTTTGCCCCCTTCATCTCGATAATACAAGTAGCCCGCAAGAGGCTCTATAAATACTTGAAAGTCGGCAAGCAATCCGGGGAACGGCTTCTCGGACCTATTCAAAAGACGGGGCCCGACTATTCAAACAACAGTGTTGACACGAGACAGTCTCGGTGAACATGGTAGAAAGACGAGCTTGTTCTTCTCCCCTCGGGTTATTATTGAACATTTTATTCTTTTGCGATAACTTGGGCTTATGCGAACTACTCCGTATGTCTTGGATGGTTGTACGGAGTAGAGGTGACTAGTGCCAAGATTGAAATGTCAGCCAAGTGAAGACCTCCACCAGAAACCTAGTGGTCAAAAAGACAGGGAAAAAAAGAAATGTTCGATGACCGTGTCCGTAGCGACTGGAAAGACCTGGCAAAATCGAAAGCAATGTCTCGCTCCAGCCCTGCGTTTTCTTTTTTCACTTCTTACTCCATAACACGTCTAACCTCTGATGCCAACAGACTCTTGAAAACGGAGTAGTTTAGTAGTATGCACTTAATTCATGAGTAATTGTACCAGTGTGGATGCTGGCACCTAGCTTTGACAGGGCCAGGCGATGCCAAATTGGGCACAGTGTGATCGCCACGAAATTTGACCCTCGTGTGCCTTGTTGGCGAAGACGAGAAAGCGCGAGCCAGTCAAGTCCCAAGTTTAACTCTTGATAATCTTGCCTGGACTAAGCCCAGCCAGACTAAACACTAGGTTCCCATTTGGATCAGCGCCTCTTTCGCGTGCTTACGGAGAACGTATGACCTCTCGCTTTTCGCTTGTCGGGGGCAACTCATTTCTCTCGAGTAGTCAATCCTGAAATCCGATCGATCGACCAAATGGCTTTGTCCTTCCGCGACCCCCGTCTCGCCTCGAGTTCTTTTCATGTTCCTTAGTTCTTCGTCGGGCCTGAATTCCGGCCGGTTGTTCTCAGCAAAGAAGATGGAATTCGTTGTCAATCGATGCTTCACCGCCCTTCAGAGAGAAACTCAAAACAAATGCACCCATTTGCTAAAACATGTCAGTGAGAATCGTGCGGGGACTATTTCTTCCTTCCGAGGAGTTTATCGGTCCTGCATGCATCTACATCACATACAAAGTTAAGCGTTGTTCTACTCCGTAGGAAAAATATCCCATGCAAGAGAGAGGGCCGAGATGCATGGCGAAAAGGATAATAATGGTTGAGAGTTTGGCGTTGGGGTGGGTATTCGCATGCTAGTAGTATTAGCGAGCCTCCCAGCCAGCTGTCATTCAGCTGGCCCCGAACCAACATCTTGATGATACTTGTACATACTTGGCCTGGCTGGCCATACCCTGTCAATAAAACTTCAGGACTCGCATTCTCAACCCGGCTCGGTGCCGACTCATCCGCCCTCGTTGGCTCTGTAGTACAACGAAAACAAATACAGCACCGAGCGGCCTCCCTTATCCTTGTACGGATTCAGAAGCTGAGATACAAAGTCTCAAAAGGACCTCCCTTGACCTGCAGCAATGCCTGTCCTATCATATCGCTGGACGGCCTCGACAGACGAAGCGCACGGACAGACCTGCATAACAACATTCCCAATGCAGACGCCTGTAGACGAATGATCGCCTTGGAAGGGGCTAATGGACTGTTTTTCCTTTCTTTTTTTCTGTTTTTGAACCTATCCTTGAAGTGCCCCGTATCTTCCAGAAGACGACGATACGCACAGAGGAGAGAATCCGCCCGACTCCGCATCGGTTCAAAGGTTTCTTATCAACTCGTCCTCTGTTCTGAAAAAAGATGATACATAGGTAAAAAAAGCCACAAGACAATGTTCAAGAACGCATCAATGTTTTCAGACTAGCCGGAATAGACAATGTCAAGCCCCTTTCAAAGAGCAAATGGCCAGCCCAACTTGGCAAAAGTGTGACGGCGCTCACTGTGCCCGTATTAAATTTGCTCACCCCAAGACCCCAAGACGAGAGACTACTCCGTAAGTGTCGAACAGGCTGACCGAACGAACGGTCAGGCACTGTGCAAGCACGAGCCAACCGGATGAAAGCCTGTTGGGGGAACCAACACGAAGACGGCTATTGTTAGTTTCACCCAGATCTATTAATATTTCCAGCGACTCGGGCACTAGGAGCTGGTCTGGTCTGTCCATATGATCGTAGGCATTAAACCCCCGTACTCGGTCGATGTTGGATTTTCGAGGTCGGCCCTGGGGAAATAAGAACGAGTTCAATACGGGAAGGCGCTAAATTAGTGTAAGCATTCGTCTTCACAGGACTTCCTCCCTAACATGTAATTAAATGTGCGCTGAAATACCCTCCGTTTACGAGTAAAGACGGTTCTTCCTAGCTCCTAAACCAAACAATTTCTTGAATTTACAGACTTGTGTCCTTAGTTTCGGGCACAAGCTTCTCTTCGCAACATACCACCCCCCCCCAACGCTTGATCTTCGCCAGAACCACCAACATGATATGGGCGGACCGGGATTTGCCTCCATCCCATCACCCACGAGCCTTTCACGTCTCGCAAGGGGGGAAGGGTTTGATCTACGACAGAAGAGATAAAAAAGGAACATGGGAGAGGAGGAAACCCGGAATTTGGTGAGAGGAATATGCCATTCCCGCATCTCCGCAGATTAAACGCGGGACGTAAATCATAAGGAAGAGAGTCAGAGTGCCCGCTGTCCAATGTTAGATGCCGGGACAATCGGGTTGCGACGATGTCTCCGAACCTGTCCGTGTACTCCGTAAGAGCCCAATACTATCAGGGGCCATGATAGGGATACTCCGTACGGTTCCTTCCTTTAAAGGAGCCTCAGGGCCCCAATCCGCCATGATATCACCATCTAATGGACCAGTCATGCCGGCGTGCGGGTGTCGTATTTATTAATATGGGTTGGACTTCAGATGAAGAATAAATTGACCGTTTATTAGACACCACTACTACGGAGTACAACGACACTAATTGTGTGGGGACGTAAATACAGTGGGAACCTACTACTCCGTGCAGGACGGGCTGCTAAAGTTTTTTTATCAAGCAGAATTAAATGCCCCGAATAATGCAATGGCCACCAGCCAGCTCAAAGGCTTTACTCCGTAACAGAGGATTTTAAGATGAAGGCCGGGGGAAAGAAATAATAATAGCGCCCGTGGTTGCATGCATCGCTGTCGATGCAGCTACAAATATAGTAATCTCGGGTGTTGGCAAAAAACATCATCCGCCTTCCCATTTTCATCGAAATAGGCCAACCTGATTAGAGCATTGTAACCTCCGAAAAATAAGGTGTTAAAAAAAGGTACATATGAATTTTCCATCGCCGATATCTGCCAAACAAAGCAAAATTATGCTTAACTGATCTGGACAGATCAAAACACTCGGAGGTTAAAGCACGGGTGTTTCGGTCGATGGAGGACGCTGTTGGCAAAAGTTACAGAGTATGGTTCAATAATGGGTGCCTGAAAATACTTGTACGGAGAGTAGTACTACAGTAGCTAGAAGTATTTAAAGACTGGGCAGCGCGCTATGACCAGGGTCGCTTATTGAGCAATCTTAGGCGGCGTTTCTGCGCAATAGTGAATCAACTCCAGAGGGGAGAACACACTCCAAACTAAATAATTAGCACTGGTTTACAGGGCCTCTTCTTTAAGTAAACTACACGTACTCCGTAGACGTAGAGTACTCCGAAATGAGATGACGCCTAAGACCAAGGAGACGTCGAGGCTACAATAAACTGTTACATTCCCTTCATATTACTCCGCATTGAACCATTGAAATAAGCCAGGGTCCTCAGTACCTGGGCCATGTGGACAGACATATTCAGAGACGGACAAAGTTGGTTAGATAAATACCTCCAGAACGAACTTTACGTTATAAATAGTGGCCAGACGTGGGGACGACTTGGGACACTTCGTCATTGGCCAAGAAATAGTTGAATCCTTTCATCCTGATAAACTATTACCTGTCTACGTATCTGAGATGTACTGAGTACGGAGTACTTGTACTCCGTACAGAGTAGTTTATTATCACTGGCGTGCGAGAAACAGGTATTACTTGTGGGGTGCGACCTGTCATCTGTATTAATACTGTGTTCATCACTGTGGGATTGGAATAGCCTCTTGTCTTAACCAACAACCCCCCCCCCCCCCCCCACTGTACTTGTAGAAGGCAGGATCGCGAGGTACCCATTGTCTCGCCAGGCGATTATCTTCACTTTTCAACAAGTTAGGGGGTTTGTCGGTTCCATTCGCTTGCCGATACAATTCACAACCGATAATCCACGTACGGAGTACGGGGTAGCCTCCTCCCCGTTCCGTTCAAGATTCGCAATCGCAGGTCACACGGCGGTTCTTTTACTCCGTGGCTAGAACATATGGGGAAGTGGAAAGCCCAAACAAAACTAAAGAGTTGCCCTTTTCCCAAGGAAAGAAGATGCAGGGTCTGAATTGAGACGAACGACAGAAAGAGAGGGGGTGAAGATAGGGGAGGGACTGGTTCGAACCCATACTACTCGTCGGATTACGAGTCAATGAAAGACAAAAAAGGTAGACAAAGGGAAGGAAAAAGAATCATCATTTATTTCTGGAACAACCTGAATGTGAGTCGATCCACTGATACTCTCAACACATCCCATACGACCTCACTTGCATGTACCAGGCCATGCTTTTAGAACTAGAGCACAGCCAGAACTAGAATAAGTCATCCTTTTATCAGGTGTCTTCTCGACATCGTGTTTTGGTTCATCGCTGTTTCCCAGTTGTTTTCTTCAGCGGTGCTTGGTCGGTCTCCAGAGTCAGGGTCGAGCAGTTAGGTGAAGAAGCAAAGCAGTGTTATGGGTTCGGCCAGTCTCTTTGTACTTGTAGGCGGCCGCAAGAGACCATACTCTTTACAATATGACAACATAAACTGCAACATCTCCCTGCCAATACGGTATTAGATAAAACCGGCACATTCAGGGCGGGCCACATCGCCATGCGCACTTACCCACACATAACCGCTGCCGCCAATCCTCAGCCTGTTCCGTGTCCCCCTTAATGAAAAGTCTAAATAATGGACCGTAAGCCGGCTCCATATTGAATTATGTACCAACACGGCACACAACATACGGCAGCGGTCAGATGCAGGCGCCTCCGTCATACCTCTTCGTGATACAAAGACCCCAACGTTATCCGAACACACACATGACCTAAGCGATGGCTTCAGACAGGGCAAATTTCAGCCGGAAATGGACAATTGTCACTAGGTTTGTATGGCTTGAAGCCATGGCGCTCCTTCGTTCTCTGGTGGCTTTGTTGGCAACTGTAGGGTGACACCCCGTACCTCCACATGCCATTGCCGTGCTGCATAGGAGTGTCTATTCCTGGTATCAGCTTTGCTCCACGAGGCTCGTCGCTTGTTTCGGTTCCGTCGGCTTAGCATCTGTGAACAACAACAAAGTGACTCTGATGAGCTGTAAGTGGCCACTGGGCCTCGTCTCGTCCACTTTACTCCTTACTTTCAGAGGAAGTACAACTATGGACAGTACTTGTGTCCCAGCAATTACCCCGAGACTCACAGCCTCGCATGTAGCAGAGTAGGCGCCTTGTACGACCTGCATAACCATTTATAATGAACAAGTGTAGCCGGAGTGACATGAGATGTACTTTCATGTTGCCCAAACATCCTTACGAGTTTATGGGAGATACGAAAAATGCGTACTTGTGTGGCTCGACTTGTGAGAGACAAGGGGAAAAAAAGAAATTAGGACGTTCATCAGTTCCCAGAAGGTGCCAGGGAACCCGTAGGCAACTGATACATTGACTCAAACTTGACAAAGGGGCTACGACCCGGGGAGCAAGGAAATCACAACCTAATCAACAAGAGTGCTCCAGCTCCCGATTTTAGTACAGTTGTAAAAATGCTAAACTACTCGCCACTTGAGGAGACCTACGGAGTAATAGGGGAAAAAAGGAAGGTGTTGTTCGGGATTGGAAAACAAATGGAGATGTTTCAATCAGATACCAAAGGAAATACTGTGCAAGCCAATGAGAGACTGCGGAGCCTCGGCTTAAAAAAAAAAAGGCCAGCCCACGCGCCGTTTTGGGGAAGTGACGACCACGTTGTGATGATGACCAATTCGCAGCTTTCAAAGCTCCTGTTAGCGTATTTTTGACGCTGCCTTCTGCATCCAAGAAAACGCACCTGTTTGCGAGGCAGCTCAATCTCGTTTGTGTCTCTGATTCATCCTAATTTACCGTCTTATTTCCCTGTTGATCGATTCCCCAAGGCGCTTTCACGATTGATGAACCACTTAACAATTGAAACATACTCCGTACACTCTTAATACTTTCACATTCACCCACACCCCCCCGGCTATTCTCTCGGTGATTGCTGGTACGCTTTCTAGACGCGCCACCCACGAGACGTCTCCTTGGTACATTCTCCTCTGTAGCGCCTCTTGATCTGCCGCCGCCGCAGCTTCTCACCTCAGCTCGACCCCTTTCCTCTCCCGCCCATTACCTTATCCACAAAACCATATTACCTCATTCACCTGCCTACGAAGTATTCTATTGACAACGAACTCATAATATCGATACCCCCATATATCCACCCCTACCTCTTTTATATCACCCCTTCTTCGTTTGCACGCCGTCCTTGCCTTACAGGATACACACATCGCCACCAGGCACAAGCTTGTGCTCCCAGAAAGCCCAATGTCATCAGTCTCCAAGTCAACCGGCGCGTCCACATCCCGGACAGCCGTGAAAAGACTGCTCAACGAGCTGGAAAAGGCCAGGGTCGAATGCAAAACTGAGGAGGGCATCGAAAGGATCGGAACTGTCAGTGATGAAAACCTGTTTGAGTGGGAGGCCGTCATGAATGGCACGGGTGTTGGTCACGGATACGATGGTAAGCTTGGTTTCAGACTTTCTTTTGCTCCCCCTTTCTGCTCATACGCTTTTTCCGAGCTTCTTCACCTGCCAACATGTCTTCTCTTTCACGGAAGACGTTCCCCGCCCATCCTCCTTGTTATATCCCCACCCTGGACTCGCTTGCTCTGCTCAGCCTCATTATCACGTCTGCGCCTGTATTTCAACTCCCACCCCACTACTGCTAGGCACATGGCGTTGTGTCCCGTCCCAGCGATACATCCCCCCTGCATAAAAGAAACAAGTGATGAATGATATAAATACCGGGTGAAATGCCGAGAACCAATGAGCAGTCAAAAACAAGGAAACACATGAACGACTTTTGAAACCTCTCGCAATGTATAGTCAGCCCTAGGTGCATGGATACTAACGTTGGACAACTCATAGCTGGTCGTTGGTTGCTAAACATCAAAATCCCACCCGAATACCCTCAGAAACCACCCAAGATCCGGTTTGTGACACCCATCGTCCATGCCAACGTCGCTCTCGACACGGGCGAAATATGCTTGGATCTTCTCAAGGACGCATGGTCCCCGGTCTACTCTGTACTCCAGTGCTTACGCGCCGTGCGTATGCTCCTCTCACACCCTGGGATCGACAGCCCCCTGAACGTTGACCTTGCAGCCCTTCTCAGGGAAGGCGATGTCATCGGTGCTCGGGGTCTTGTTGAGTGTTGGTCTCGAAATCCAGCCACACGTTATTCAGCGTCGTGACCTGGACGAGTTTAATGAGGAGAAAAGCCGAGGATGAACAAGGGAATCATGGTGATGATTTCATTTTAATGTCATTCCTTTCAATTTGCAAAATTGTGTTATTCTCTATTATAGAAGGCATAATTTTGTTTAGAAATACTATTCCATGTGTACGACGCTATGTATCCATTAAGATAAGCAGGCTAGCAGGTGCTGGACATGGAAAGCTTCGGCTTGATATTGACTGATGGCAGCCCAGCTGGGTTTGGGGAATGACATACTCAATGAAGAAGAACGGCAACATCTGCCCCCAAAGAACTAGATAATTATCAAGCCGGCTTCAAATACATTAGCTAAAGACACCCAACACCGCTAAACACCAATAGTACACCTTTCGGCATCGTCCCCGTCAGTCTTGTGATGTATTCATACAACATCCGCAGCAATCATAAAATGAACAAAGGGAAACCCAAACAAACTGGCAATAAAGATGAAAGGAAACCGAAAAACACGAGGCAAAGTAGAACCGCCTGACTCTTGTTGATAACAGTTGCCGTCTAAATTTATATCAAAACACCATGCGCCAGATTTGTTTAAAAGCCCTCGCTCTTCTACACTCGAGTCCAGCACAATCTATCATTCTTACCTTTTTTCCGTTTGTGTCCGCTGGCCGTGTACCTCTCCCGAAACCGTTGTTAAAGAGGTTTAGATTGTTTTGAAAAATCATCTCGTTATTCGTTATAATGGTAAACCTAGTCGTGGCACAGAAGTCAAGTTAGAGGGGCGTTGAATACGTTTTGGGGGGGCTGTACTGTGTATATTGCTTTTACCTTGTAGTTCGGTAGGCCGGTTGCTTCCCAGCCTAGTCTTTTTGCCATTTTTGCGAAACCTTCTGTTTCGATGAGATTGTAGAAGGCAAAGGGGGGAAACATGGCGCCGTCGCGATGGACGTTGGCCTTTACCAGGAGTGCTGTTCCCCCAACGCCGTCGAGGGGAATTTCCCACCGTATATCACCTCCGTCTTTATCCGCCAAAAATCCCATCAGGGTCCTGTACGTGGCCATCTCGGCATAGCCCTCGACAACAATATCGTCCTTGCCTAATTTGGAGGCGAGTTCCTGTGCGATTTCGCTGTCTTGCCAGTTGTTGAAGTCATACGGACGCTCGTCCCATTTCTTTGTTTTCGGGTCCATGTATCGCTGGAAACAATTGGGCACAATGAGTGGTTTGTCGTGCGATGCGAGGTCTTGTATCAGAGTAGGTGGCGACTCGATGATGTCGGCGTCAAGCCAGAGAACCCATGAAGTCGAGGGTCCGAGAGTGGTAAATAAGAGAGAGTTCCTCGCTCTTGCCATGACGGAACGCCGTGCTTTTTGGTGTTCCAACTTGTGGCGGACCTTTTCATCCTGCGACACGAGAGCAGGGTCGAAGTCCTGCCGTAGAATGGTGACGCTCTGGAACCTCTGTGCGGCGGGCCCCTTTTGCGTTTTTACGACCTGGGCTTGCAACGCCAGTGTCGCTTTGTTTCCTTCGGGAGTCTTGGGCAATATGAACCCAAGAGAGATGAGGTCGTGTGGATAGGATAGCTTGAGAAGGTTGTCCCAGTACTCTTGGTAGAACCGGCTCATGGGTGTAAGAATGAGAACGGTCTCTCTGTTATTCGCGGGATCGGAGGTTATTGTGACATTGTTGAGATTATGCCGCACAACTGACAGAGGGTTGCCATTGGAGGCATGGCGGGGTGTCGAGGACTTGGAGTTGGGGGATGTTGCCGATTCTGGCGATCTGAAGAGTAGGAAAAGTATGGTAAAAATAGCGAGTCCGAGCCCGATGGTTGTGTAGAGCGGATTCACTCTTTTTAGGCGAACAGCTCCTAGAGGTCGAGCCATCCTGAAGGGATCATGAGGAATTTGGTTGAGGTCGAGAAGGAGGGCAACTGCAAATATTTTCGTCTGTCTGAGACCTAGAAAGCTGCGAAACGATGACGACGACCCATCAAAGAGGATCAATTAGGGAGGGTCGAACTTGTTGGTGGAAGCTCCACCTGCTAGAGCAAGGTGACAGGGGTCCTAAGACAGCTAAATGTCAAAAAGGAATCGCGAACAACCAAGGACGAGAGTGTTGATAAATTTGGCCGGGGGTATTTTAATCTATGTCAATAACTTGATCGAAGGGTAGCAATACGTCGAGTTCAAAAAGGGGTCATTTCCTTGAAAGCAGGATAATACAACTAGTCGGGGGGAAGGAAGAAAAAAAAAGGTAGTTCCACGGCAAACTGTGGATCTTTCAAGACCAGATGGAGGGGAACGAAATATCGAGACGAAACAAGGGCTTGAAACATGTGGACAAATTGTATCCTGGTACACGCAAGCAACAACTTCGAATGCCTGCCTTGTCTGTACGGAGTCTAAACGATAGAATAATAGTGGCCATCTGTTAACACATCACCTATTACAGATTGAGATAGCATGCACATAAGTGAGAAGATCAGAAGAGGAGCCGCAATATGAACCGAGTATGAGTATCACACCAATCCCAAAGATGTGTACGAAGTACGTAAACTAGTATATTTCATGGGATAGTTACATTTTTGAGGTAAACGAATGGTAACATCCCGATATGCTGTCTGCAGCCTAGCTCAGGCGTAATCTATGGAGTACTCCATACTTGTAGAGAGGTTGTGCCTGGAATAGCGTGTACCGCGAGGTAACGAAGCTTTTGGCGGGCGCTGAAGTTGTACATGTACTTACTATTATCTACTAGGGTAATTGGTATGCTAGTGCTCTTCAAGTACTTGGTACTTGTACAGGTGCTCGGTGCATGTCCTGTCATCCCCCCAGCCTTTTCTGCAGTGAGATCCACATCCGTGGCTCTCGTGTGCGTGTTCAGCTTTCCTTTTTCTTTCCCGACCACGACATAAACTGTACGGAGTAGACACAGTGTATCGAAACACCATCACCACGTCTACAGACTCTCCTGATCACCTCTACTACCTCCGTACCCTTAATACGTGCTTTATTATGGCGAACCTCGACCGCAGCCTCGACGAGATCCTTGCCGATGTACGTATTCCGAGACTAGCCTTTCCGTCCGTTTGGATCAATGGCTTGAAGCAACCTCCCCAACTAATGCCGACTTTAGAAACCCAAGGGTCGAAGAACCGGAAACTTCGGTGGTCGCCGACGCGACCGTAATCGCCAAGACCAGCCTCGTGATGGCGTGAGAAAGGTACTACACAGTCCATTGACAACATCTAGCCCGCAGGCGCATCGCGACGAGCAAGCGCCATGACCCATCGCTCAAAATTGGCTCTCACCAAGCCCATTGACCCTCTGCTCTTTTGATTACATATTCTTGGAAATTGGCTCCTATGCTGCTATTGTGCATTTTGTACCGCGCCTTGAACCCAACTCTTTGAAGCTTGCTAACCTTTGGTCGTTTCAGTCATATGCTCGTGATGAACATAGGACCCTCGATGAGTTCGTGCGGCACAAACCTCCTCACCCGATCCCCTTGTTGACACACTCTCAGAGACTGGGTACATGACCGATTCGAAGGACACGGTAAGCATCTACTCGATCCATTTGCCCCTTCTGCTCCTTGACAAAAGATTAATTGATTGTGTTGTAGATTCGCGAAGAGCTCCAGCACCACGCCGAAGACGCTCACCTGACCGCATTAGGTACATCATATATTTAGAATCAGCAACGACGATTGGAACCAGGCACTAACCCACATCCTGAAGCGAATCCCGAGGAACAAAACTGCGAGTTGAAAACATTCACTATGAGCTTTCCCAGGAGGAATTGGAGGTTCGTACATTCGGGGAGCATGAGCACGGCACCAGAATCTCACATAAAGACAGGAACTGTTTTCCCAAATTGGACCTCTAGTTAGGTTCCAGTTAAGATACGACCGGGCCGGACGTTCTGAAGGATTGGCTTTTGTCACTTACGTGCACCATAGCGACGCTTTGCGTGCAATCAAGGAGTATGACGGGGCTAACGCAAACGGTATATCTGCTCTTACCTCATTTTCGCCTAGCTCATCTAACAAACGGATTAGGGCAACCCATCAAGCTGACCCTTGTTCCTGGCGATGGGGCTTCTCGTGGTGGCCGCAACCCTTTTGACACGGCAGTACTGCCTAGCCGTCCCTTGGCGGAACGGATCTCGCTTCCCGCTTCCCGCAGCCGTTCTTTGTCACCTTCCCGAGATTTGAAAGAGGAGGCGGCTAGAAAGAACATTGACCGATACGTGCCAGGCGATCGCAGCCCGAATCCCCACCGGCGAGCTGGCCGACGACCCGGGGCCCGCCGCGAACAAAACCAGACTCGAAATGGTCAAAACGGCGGCCCGCGCAGTGGTAGAGGTGGCCGGCCTAACAAGACCCAGGAAGAGCTAGATGCGGAAATGGCTGACTATTTTGGTGACGGAGAATCAGGCCAGAAAACGGAGCCTGCAAATCCAAGTGCAGTCCAAGCCGCAGTGGACGATGTGGACATGATTGAATAGATTGGATCAAGGCTTGAATCGATCCTTGTACTTTGGTTTGTAACATTGAGGAGCAGTACCAGATTCGCTCTCATTGTGCCACAGTCGAGTTCTTAGTTTCTTCACTCTGTTGTTTATTCATATCCATCAAAAGTAACAAATTGGCTACCTATCCATAATGATGACTATTGGATATCCAAGAAAAGAAGAAAAAAACAACTCGGTCTAATCTTCTCTTCCAATCATTGAGTTCGCTGTTTCTTTTCAAATCCCTCAGTGAGACATTGTGCCACCTCCTCAAGAGTAGTTCCCCTCTTCCTCTTCCCAACCTTCTCCAATCCCAAAACCTCGTCATCCACAACATCCTGGAATACCGTTGCTGCCCCACGAAACATGAGTCCATCGAACCCAGCCCCAGCAAACGTAGCGCCGATCTCCTCCATCTCAACCACCCACCGATACGCCTTCGGCACACTATTCGGAACGCCACGTTCAGCAGCTTTGAGCAGGTGAGGCTGGTGGGAACTAAGTTCTGCGCGCAGCTCATCGAGGAGGCCTAGTGAGTGGGCGGTTGTAAATGCTTGCGTGGCGATGGCAATGTATCCTTTCGTCAGAGAGGCGAAACACATTTTGAGACCGCTTGCTGCGCCGATTTCTTTGGAGATGTGGTGCGATCCGAGAGCTGCTTCAAATTCTGGTCCAATGTCTGGGATCGACGAAACTTCATGGGGCCCCGAGGTTGGAATACTTGGAAGATCCCACAATGGCTTGTCTTCGGCTCCAGAAGACGTGTCAACAGGGAGTAATTTCGGGGGTCCGCCAATGATACTCCCATCGATGAAATGGATCGGCAACTTTGAGTCCTCAACAAGTTTGGCGATTCCCTTGAGAGTTGTCGACGAGACGGCGTTCAAGTCAATGAGATACAACGGGTTATTCTCACGCGAAGTTGGCGTCGCTTCGATGACGCGCTGTGCTGTTGCAACGGCATCGCGAGGCGGGACGATAGAGAGGATCACGGCGGATTCGGCGACGAATTCAGCGTCTGATGTGGTGAGCTCTATGCTTGAGGCCACTGCTCTGTCGATTGTGTCTTGGCTATATGTGGCGGGAGGGGCTTGTTAGTTCCCTTTTATTCACATAGGAAGTCACATTCGTATATAAACGGGACAAACCTTCTGCCTTTTGTTGTGGTGATGACTTTGAATCCTTCGGCTATGAGTCGCCTTGCGATGCCAACGCCCATGTCGCCGATTGATATGATGCCAATTTTGTCCGCCGCCATTGTTACGAATTTCGACTTTTTGTTTGGCAGGGGATTGTAATGGGTCTTTCTATTGTTTGAGGAAATGATATCGGTTGAGCGTTTATATGGAAGTGTGTTGGTTCGAATTGCAAGCAAGATCCTGTTCTGATCATTATCCATGGGTTTGATTATTAAACTTCGTACATGTGCGTTGAACTGTCCATTAGAGCGGGGACGATGCTCTTCGACAACGAAGATGGCGCAATCAATACCACGGAGCCAATTGTGATATTCCATTATTCCAATGCCGAAAACGGCAAAAGTTAAACTAGAACTCTAGAACTCTAGACCTAATACCAATACAGTATTTTACAGATTGAAATGTCCGGTGGGCACCGATCGAGAAGTCTGCACTGCCCCTCGATGCTATGAAGAAACGAATGAGAAAGGAGTATCCACTTGCGTGTAGACTGCCGGTTTCTCGTTGCTTGGTCCGTCTTCTTCAACGAAGATGCATTTTCTAGAAAGTGCGCCAAATTGGCCAAACTTCTGTTCGGGAGGAGATGGTGCCTGGGCGATCGGGTTGAGAGGATCGTCGTCGACTCTTTCAGGTGATTTTCCAAGAATCAAAGAATAGGGGTTTGCCTCATATTTGAGGCTGTCGGCTCCAGGGGCGACAAAGAACTGAACGTATGCGCCGACACATACCGCCATATCCCTTTGAAGCATCGAGGCCGCAATGCCTTGTTCTAAAAAGGCAGATGGATCCAAGTCATCGAGAGATTTGGTATTTGACAGAACCGAACCCCAGTTCGCATCAAGGGAGAGCCGGCCGCGGCGTTTGCCCCATCCACCACCACCGCTGGCTGCATTGATATTAGTATTGAATTTTCCCGGAACGAGGTAGTTACTTACTGATTCTATAGAGCTGGCAGCCGGAGCTCAGGAGTAAGGATACTGCCTCCATATTGGCGAGGCAGGCGGTCGAGATCGCCTCCTTGGTGCTTTTTGGGACGGCATATTGTAAGGAAGACAGAGCGGAAACAATGCTTGGATCTTCGTGGAGATGAGCTGGGTATACCATACCCCATATTTGAACCGGGCTCACCTCTCCAGCGCTTACTATGTCGAGTTGATCCGCGTATACTTCGGGCACGATGGCCTCGAGTTCAGTAGATGCTGTGAGAACTTGGCCGCCGATATCTATCTCGCTGAGGATGTTTCCAAAGCAGCCCTTGATTTCTCGAGGGGGTGTGATGGGGGCTAAAGGTGCTGTGATCGAAGTGTTGGTTCCGTTCGAGATTGTTGTAGTTTCCACAACCTGCGAGAGCTTTTCTGAACAGCGGGAAAGTGTGAAAGAGTTTTCAGCTCCCGACTTCCACGCGCAAGCCAATAAGGTAGACTCTCTGCCATTATAAAACAGTGTGTTGGCCAATGGCAGAGTGACCTTTAACGGTCCTTGACCAACGCCCGTGCTGGGGACTTTGAACTGAAGAACAGGTTTGGTGGAAGGCTTATTAAGCCTTCGAGGGCCAGCCGCATTTCCCCAAAATGATGGTAATAGTCCCGAAGGGCCACGGAGAATTGAAAAACCACTTCTGGGGCCCGAGAATGGATTGTCCGCTGCGATATCGTCAACGACACCAGCAATGATATCAACGTCTTGATTGGTGAAATTTCTTAAAAGGGCTGACATGAAATTTGCATCTTCAAGCCATCGTGAGAAGGTGGGTGTAGCCAGAACAAGAGCTGCGCTTGGCGAAGATGTGCCATCAGAAGATGCGTCATCTCGTTCCGTCAGTGGCCGTTTCGCTACCGAGTTGAGGAATGACTCAATCGAGCCCTGCATGGGAAATTAGAACTGTTACTGGAGGAGCTGGGGTGTGAAGCTAATAACCTTGTCAGAGTTTGCCGAGAGGTATAGGTTGAACCGACTTGCACGAGTAGACTGTAATCTCCTTTGGCTGAACACATAACCGAAAGCTTTTGGGATCCCTTTTGGACATGATCTGAAGAAGGCCATGCTTTCTCGGAGCTGGGAAGCATAACACTTGCAACTGATTATATTATAACGGCGCAACAAGACAGGCTAGAGTCTCAATATGCTTATTTCCAACCTATCGTGACGAATAATATACCAGATGCTTATAGGTAGAAAAGGTCCGTTCCTCTTTCATAAGAGGCTGCTAAGTCAACGGGATCGAGTGCAAGCAGATAGGGTGTGGCGTGTGAGCATGGAGATCCAAAACGAAATTCTCAGGGAGGGAAGAGCTAAGCTGAAGCGCACGATAGTTGCCGTTTGTCTTAATCCCTGGAGTTCTCCTCTGGGCCAAGCTTCTCGAGCTTCTGGATGTGTGGCTTGAGCTTTGGCTTCAGCCTCATTGGCTGAAAATCCTTGTCGATTCCCCCCACCAGCCCCACCCCCGCTACTATCCTTCTACTCTTTCGTTGCTCGCTGAAACGGACCAAAATATAGTGGAAAGGAAAAATGTGTCATAGGGAAAATCTGCCAAATCTGCAACTGCAAAGTGTGTGACTCAGCCCTTTACATCCTCCAACTATTACTGATTTGGTTGGTTTTGCTGCAAGCATATCGGGACGCTAACCGTCCAAACTTTTTTCAATTAAAAAAGCATTGGAGAAGCCCTACCATTGGGCTTCGACTCCGCTACCACGACGTTCCGAATCCCACTTCGTACGGCTTTTGCCAGGACCCCAATCACAAGACCTCTTTTCTTGTCATCGCGTATCACGATTCGAGCAAACATGTACGTGTCTCTATCCGACCAAAGACCGTCAGTGAAACTAATAGCGTGATAGGGCAACGGCATCTGGACAAGAGAACCCAATTGGGGCTGGTGCCGCCGCCGCCGCCCCTGCGACCGAATCGTCGACCAACCAAGCTCCCCCCGCCGGAGACGCCCCTACCCCGAGAGTGAAGACTGCCAAGGAGCTCGAGAAGGAACGCAAGAAGGCCGAAAAGGCCGCCAAGTTCGAACAGAAGAAGGCCAAGGCCGCCGCCACACAGGCCGCTGCTGGTGCCGCTAAGGAGAAGAAAGCAAAACCTGAGAAAATTGTCGAGGCGCCGTTACCCCCTTACGTCGAAGATACCCCTGTTGGTGAGAAGAAGAAGCTCAAGTCCCTCGATGACCCTCACTACAAGGCCTACCTCCCCGAGGCTGTCGAGAGTGCCTGGTATCAGTGGTGGGAGAAGAAGGGTTTCTTCGAGCCTGAGTTCAAGCCCGATGGCTCGCCTAAAGATGAGGGTGTATTCGTTATTTCCCACCCGCCTCCCAATGTTACTGGTGCGCTCCATATGGGACATGCTTTGGGTGACTCGTTGCAGGTATATGCCACAAATCTCTTTTACTGGTAGGTATGTGATTGCTGATCGATTTTAGGACTGTTTGATCCGCTGGCAAAGAATGTTGGGCAAGACCACTCTCTGGCTGCCCGGCTGTGACCATGCTGGTATCGCCACGCAAACTGTCGTCGAGAATATGTTGTGGCGCAAGGAACAGAAAACCCGCCATGACCTTGGCCGAGAGAAGTTTGGTAAGCTTTTACTCTAAGCTTGTTTCTACAGTCAGCACTAATTTTACCCAAAGTTGAAACCGTCTCGGAGTGGAAAGACGAGTACCACCAGCGCATCAACCAGGCCCTCAAGACCATGGGTGGTTCCTTTGACTGGTCAAGGGAAGCATTTACTATGGACGAAAATTTGTATGCACACCTTGTTCCTTCATTGTGCGCTTCATGATTGCTGATTACCCCCCTAGGAGTCGCGCTGTGACCGAAACCTTCGTTCGCCTACACGTATGTGAACTCTGTCATCCACGCCGCTTTGCAAAACCACTGACTTTTTTTTCGTCTAGGACGAGGGAACCATTTACAGAGCCCACCGACTGGTGAACTGGAGTTCGAAACTTACAACAGCCGTTTCTAACTTGGTATGTACCCATATGTAACACGTTCCCCGCTGTTGACGCTAACCCCCAAGATAGGAAGTCATCAACAAAGAATTGACTGGCCGTACACTATTGGATGTACCTGGTTACGACAAGAAAATCGAGTTCGGTATTCTTTTGTTCTTCAAGTACCCCATTGAAGGCTCTGATGAGTTTATCGAGGTTGCCACTACTCGTCCCGAAACTCTTCTTGGCGACACAGGTGTTGCGGTTAACCCCAAGGATCCGCGCTACACCCACCTTGTTGGCAAGAACGCTGTCCACCCTTTCATCCCCGGCCGTCTTATGCCCATCGTTGCTGACGAATACGTTGAAATGGACTTCGGTACTGGTGCCGTCAAGTTGACTCCTGCCCATGACCAGAACGATTTCAACCTTGGCAAGAAGCATGGCTTGGAATCTATCAATATCTTCACAGACGATGGACTTATGAACGAGAATGCTGGAGAATACAAAGGAATGAAACGTTTTGATGTCCGTTACAAGATCCAGGACGCACTCAAGGAGAAGGGTCTCTACGTCGACAAGAAGGATAACGCCATGACAGTGCCAATTTGCGAACGATCCAAGGACATTATCGAGCCGCTGTTGAAGCCCCAATGGTACATGAGGATGAAGGAGCTTGGTGAGGAGGCTGTCAAGGCTGTTCAGGATGGTCGCATCAAGATCCGTCCCATCAGCGCAGAGAGATCGTTCTATAGCTGGATGAAAGAAATCCAGGACTGGTGCTTGAGCCGACAGCTCTGGTGGGGTCATCGTGCTCCTGTCTGGCATGCTCAAATTGAGGGAGAACCAGTTGACACCGCGAACAACGATCTCTGGTTCGCCGGACGCAATGAACAGGAAGCCCTTGACAAGGCTAACAAGGCTCTGACTGGCAAGAAGTTCACGCTCCACAGAGACGAAGATGTCCTCGACACCTGGTTCTCTAGTGCTCTCTGGCCCTTCAGTACTTTGGGCTGGCCTGACGAGAACGCTCCGGATTTAAAGAGACTCTACCCCACATCTGTCCTCGAAACTGGATGGGATATTCTCTTCTTCTGGATCGCTCGTATGATCATGCTTGGCCTCAAGCTCACTGGCGACGTTCCGTTCAGAGAGGTGTTCTGCCACTCGCTTGTACGAGATTCAGATGGTCGCAAGATGTCGAAGTCGCTAGGCAACGTCATTGACCCCCGTGATGTCATTGCTGGTATCAAGTTGGACGATCTCCACGCCAAACTCTACTTGGGCAACCTTCACCCGAGTGAAGTCGAGAAGGCCAAGAAATACCAGAACCAAGCTTTCCCTGATGGCATTCCTCAATGTGGTGCCGATGCCCTACGTTTCTTCATGGCCGCGTCCACCTCGTCGGGTGACATCAATCTCGATATCAAAGTACTAGCATCCTACCGCCGTTTCTGTAACAAGATCTGGCAGGCAAGCAAGTATGTCCTCGGCAAGCTTCCCGCCGATTTCACTCCCACCAAGGCTCCCGCCAAGGGTAAGACTTTGGCAGAGAAGTGGATTCTGTCGAAGATGACCTCAGCGGCTCGAGACGTTAACCAAGCTTTGAATGAACGCGAGTTCATGAAGGCGAGCACCATCGTCTACCAGTACTGGTGGAACCACCTTTGTGATGTCTGGATCGAAAACTCAAAGGCTATCATTTCCGACGGTACCCCTGAGGAGCAAGAGAGCGCTCTCCAGACGCTATACACTGCCCTTGAGGCCGCCCTTCTTATGATCCACCCGTTCATGCCATTCATTTCGGAGGAAATTTGGCAACGTCTTGCTCGCCGACCGGGCGACTCGACTGTGACAATCATGCGCGCCAAGTACCCTCAGTTCAACGACGAACTATACAACCCTGCTGCCGAGGAGGCCTACGAGCTCGTCATGGGCTGCGCACGTGGTGCACGATCGCTAATGAGCGAGTACAGCCTCAAGGATGACGCTGAAGGTAAAACCCGACATTCATAAACTCCAGCTCTTCGGCAGAACACTTGTAAGATACTAACTGATTGCTTTTAGTCACTATCCAAGCTCACGACGACGCATCCCTGTCGACTGTGAACGACCAATTCGCCGACATCAAAACATTGAGTGGCAAGGGTGTTCGCAATGTTCAGGTTTTGGGCAAAGACGCGCCCCGCCCTACTGGATGTGTTGCTTACCCAGTCTCCACTGGTGTTTCCGTCTTTGTCTATGTTAAAGGACGTGTTGACCTTGATGCTGAGATTCAAAAGGCACAGAAGAAGCTCGACAAGACTCGCGGAAACATCACTAAGCAGAAGAAGATTCTTGCGGATCCGGCATATGTTGGAAAGGTCTCTGCCGCCGTTCAAGAAACTGATCGCCAGAGGCTTGAGAATCTCGAATCTGATGCACGAAGCTTCGAGGGCACAATCAAACAGTTTGAGCAACTGAAACTAGAGTAGTTCACTCCAGGCAGATTTCCTCAAGGAAGGCGGCATTAGAGCGATTAGAATCAATTGACTCCCATAAAAAAACTGTTATGTACGCGACATATACCACGATGCTTTATACACATACTACATAATAATAGTTTAACATGAAGTTTGAAGTTCCTTATGGGCAACTCGGATGAAACTTTGTTCCTAGCTTCCGTAGCCCGCCCGTAGCCTGGACTGTGAAATCCTGTTCGACAACATCTACCTCATGCTTTTCTACATTCAATCACTGTCTCTTCTTCGAAGCTCCCGTGTTTCGCTGCCCTGAGGCAGCCTCCTTTTCGGCCTCTCTTCTCTCCACTTCCTTAATCTCCTCATCATCGTCGATCTCTTTGCGCTCGGCATACCACTGGCCAGCCTGTAGAACGAGAACACCGACTAGGATGAGAGCTAAGATCGTGTTACTAGCAGAAAGAACCTTTAAACTATCTTCGCGGCCCAGAATAACCTCACCCTCCGCAAGGCCCTTCTGCGATTCCTCTGCCCAGTTTGGCGAGTGCCAGAGATTGGAGCTGACCATACGAAGCCCCTTGACAATGTTGGCGGCATAGACGGCGGAGCCGATTACGTAGAGAATGAGGGAGGCACCGTCAAAGAGGAAGTTGGCTTCTGAGGGACGGAAAAGCTTGATGAAGAGACCGAGGAAGCCGACGGTCACCATGATGTTCAGAAGACGGCCGATAAGAGGAGGCGATTGGTGGATGAATTTGAGGTGCGTTTCAAGCTGGTCATAGTAAGTGTCGGGAACCGGATCCTTGGTCCATAGGAGGGGGAAGTCGTAGGGGAAATAGGCAAAGAGAATGCCTAGGAAAAAGCATGTCGCTATTCTGAGTTAGCTTGGATTCTCAATACCGGAATATGTGCACGTGTGGCAGTTGCAGCGACGGTAGATAAGGCAAAAAAAGACCTAGGAAATACGGAACTCACGGCCAATGATCATAAAGGTAGCAAATGACCCGGACCCGCGATAGTTTTGCGACCGGGTCGTCTTGGAATGGTCAATCCACTTTCCCATGGTTAATCGGCTGTGTTGGTGTTTTTAAGATAAAGAGGGGTCTCGAAGTTGGAGGAGGTGAAGATATTTGAAGTGTCGTGGAGTTAATAATTATTTTCCTCAGTAATAATATGGGGTACAGAGCTGGAAACAGAAGGTGACATTGGTGCCATCACTATTACGGAGTATAAGAAACTCTCACTGCTATTCAATCTTATTGATTCGTTTGATGATGGAGACAGAGTTGTACATATATATACTTTATAATAGCGTATGAATGCATTGGTATTTTATGTACCGTTAATGTACCACTAGGTTAGAACGGGTACTTCGAGACTTTCAGCCTTTCATACAGTGGGTTCTACAAGTACGCACCACCACTCAGCCTAGTCCAGAGAGCTTCGTCAGACCTGTAGCCTGCAATTCTATTCAACCTCTCCAAGCACCCTCTCTCGCATCAGGCCCCAACCACACAATCAATACCCCAAACCCGCCCAACCTCTTAAGTTACAGCCCAAAATAGATCCCCCCATTTCGCCAATTGATACACCGGTAATATTTCTTGCTCGAACTTTCCATAATGTCCTACGACCGAGCTCTCTCAGGTATGTCCATCGCAGTTCGTTGCTATCGTGAGGAAAATAAACCATGAGCTAACAGTAGACAACAGTCTTTAGGTGAGCAAATTAGTGTCTCTAATGTTTAACTGATCTAACAAAATCTACAGTCCGGATGGACACGTCTTCCAGGTTGAATACGCTGGCGAGGCCGTCAAGCGAGGTTGGTTTGCGTCCCGAAGTCGCTACATGTTAGCATGTCCAAGAACCTAACTCTATCTTTCATCTGTACACAGGCACTTGCGCTGTCGGAATCAAGGGAAGCGATATTGTCGTGCTCGGATGCGAGAAGCGCTCGGCGATGAAGCTACAAGACACGCGAATCACACCCTCCAAGATCGGTCTCATCGACACCCACGTATGCCTAGCCTTCGCCGGCCTCAACGCCGACGCGAGAATCCTTGTCGACAAGGCGCGACTAGAAGCCCAGTCACACAAACTAACGATCGAGGACCCCGTCACCATCGAGTACATTACAAAATATATCGCGGGCGTCCAGCAACGCTACACGCAGAGTGGAGGTGTCCGACCTTTCGGAATCAGTACTCTAGTTGTGGGATTTGATAAAGAAAGCAAGGTGCCTCGTCTCTATATGACAGAGCCATCTGGTATCTACTCGGCATGGTATGATCACGCTTTTACTGCTCACACTGAGACTGGGGAAATTGTAGGCTAACAGCTTAAAACAGGAAAGCAAATGCCATCGGCCGATCGAGCAAGACGGTTCGCGAATTCCTAGAGAGGAACTACAAGGAGGACATGAACAGGGAGCAAACAGTCCGCCTTGCCATCAAGTCGCTTTTAGAGGTTGTACAGACTGGCGCCAAAAATATCGAGATTGCCATTATGGCCCCGGGCAAGTCGGTTGAGATGTTGCCTGTAGATGACATTGAGGCATTTGTCAAGAGCATCGAGCAAGAGAAGCAAGAGGAGGCTGCCAAGAAGAAGACTGGGCGAACGCCGGGAACTGGCAGTGCCACCATCCAGACGAGAAGCCAGGAAGAATCGAGTGAACAGTGAGCATGGGTAGATGCATGAGTGGATCCGATAATAGGGCATATTGGCTCCTCGCGCCTCTTTGGCTGTACTATTAGTAAATCACTAAACGTCTGAACATGTGGGTTATGAGCAGGCGTTGATAAAATCATCATCTTCAGGAACAAGGACATGTAACGTGATAACACTACGTGTTTCGACACAACCAAGGCCTTCATTGAGGCGTGAATGAATACATCGTAAATGTGCATTAATGGACTGGCCAGTAGTCTTTAAATACTGCAACATGGAACTCCTCGCCACTTAGATACACTGTCGCATCCGTATATACAACAGCAAGATCATATGTGATGACCATTGACAGATGACCTGAATCAAGTCATTTCGTCTTTCAATAACAAACTCCAAGACTCCCAGTACGATGACCTTATTCTCATACTGATTAGCAAACCAAACTTCCGTACATCAACTTTTCTCTCCCTACGCGCCTATCCCAGTTTATCCGCGTCATCCTTTAGATCAAAGATAGTTCGCTTTATATCATTTCCAACACGGTCGTCCTTGATCATACGATTGTCAACTCTGGCGTCCTCTCCCTCCACAGTGAGGGCAGGGCGCGGGGTGATGGCATCGATGACGAAGTGGTTATCACAGTGCGGGCAGTACTCGTCGGCCTCCTCGAATTCCTGCGTGTCTTTACGGAAGCACTTTCTGCACTTTTTACATGCAAATACCATTTCGAGTCTCTGGAGGAGCGGGTGCGATTCTTGCTCGGCGTGGCATTCGGCGCAGTCGAACCATTTCTTGCAGCATGGCGAGCGGATCGAGACTTGGGCGTTAAGAATGTGTTTGCTGGATTTTCGCGTCAGTGGCTGATGCTAAATAAAATGTCAATGGTTTGAGAGAGTTATACATACCACATCTTGGCCAGTGTATTGTCATAAAATCATAGGTGAGTGATGTGTTGGATATGTCTGTTTGAGGTTCCCGTACTGGAGTGGTGGGTAGGTGATGGAAGTGTGGAGAATGCAAAGCTCACTTTAAACCTCCACTAAACTACCCCGTTTGCCCGTGTCTGCAAAGGCTCGTCTGAAGCTTGTGAGCTTTCAAAGAAGAAAAGAATTGCGGATTTCATTTTTCATTCTTTTTGGTTTTCATACGAAACCAAAGTTTGGAGTTTCGACATATTTATCTAGTTTAGGTCACAGTTGGAATACTTCTGGGCAACTTGACAGCTGATTGCAGATGCCCACTACAAGAGGTACAAATTGCCATCTCACAGACGATTGAGCACCATTGAGAACTATCATTCACAGACTGCATCAAAAACCGATACTCGTCCATCCATTGCATGGCATGGGAAATCGATAAAACGGGAGCATTACGGAGTATTACAGCATGTCTCGTTTCCAGAAGAGTACTAGCCCGGGTCCTGCACAAAGTTCAGGCACATTCGCTAGACTTATCAAGAGTCCACATTTTCGGTGACACCTCTCAACATACGTAACCGGCAACTATCTCAGGCGTCAGTCATGTGCGAAAACGTCAAAATAAACACGGAAGATTGATATTTAGTATACATATTGATATAGCGATCACATATATTTAGTTTAACAATTATGCTTCTCGGCGACTTTTGCCATTTGTGATGTCTCGTGCCAGTGCTTGGCGGGGGGAATAGACTCATACTTGTACATACAGAGTGCTAAACTAGAAGAAAAAAAATCCTTATCTTATCGTCGACTTTAGTCCCCAGTTCATTTTTTCCCTCCACCCTCCCACACCTCCGACTCATCAATTCGTTGCTAGACCTCACCAGATACTATACCCCTGACCTCAAGAGCACAATTGGGTGGAATATATATCTGAGGTATATCACCCAAGCTCTCACGGGACTAATTGGAGCCTCCAACCCTTCCTAGCTGCCAACTACCTCCGCTATGTCATTAACCAGTCGACTCGCGGCGACAGGCCGAACACCGGCCGTGTTTCGACATGGCCGACGAGTGCCGGCGCCACATATGCCTCTCACCACCCGGGCGTTCTCCGTTCGGTCTACTCAGACGCGATCGCAACTAAAGACCAGGCCTATGCAGTCCAAGCTTATCCCCAAGCGATATCTTACCGCCTCGGCCTCGACACAGGCGCAATCTGCCCCCGACACCAAGGCCTATGTCAGGAACCTCCCCAACATTCTTACCAAGGCCAAGAAGCTAGATGTCAAGAAAGCTCTCGTCATTGGAAGTGGCGGTCTTGCCATTGGCCAGGCTGGCGAGTTCGACTACTCTGGTATGTAAAGAACTGGTGACATGCCTTGTGTGACTCACCGAGCACGCAGGGGTAGGCTCATGAGACTGACTCTTATACAACTTTCCTCTCCACAGGTTCGCAAGCTCTCAAGGCCCTCAAAGAGGCTGGAATATCCTCCGTCCTTCTCAACCCCAACATCGCTACTATCCAAACGAACCACTCCCTCGCCGACGAAGTTTACTATCTTCCCGTGACCCCGGAGTACTGCACTTACGTGATTGAGCGTGAACGGCCCGATGCTATCCTTCTCAGCTACGGTGGACAGACTGCCCTCAACTTGGGTGTTCAAATGCAGAAGTTGGGCATCTTTGAGAAGTATGGAGTCAAGGTTCTCGGCACAAGTGTTGCTACACTTGAGCTCACTGAGGTACGGTGACTATTTTAGCCTTCGATACCCTTATACACCCGCGCGGTTCTGCCCTTGTAACGGCTGTATCCGTGGTATATTGAGGCCTTCGGGACGGCTTCCATAGAATCTTGGACTTCGCATGCTAACAAGTGAGGGTAGGATCGTGACCTTTTCGCTAAAGCCCTAGAGGAGATCAACATCCCCATTGCCAAGTCAATCGCTGTTGAAACAGTCGATGAGGCCCTTAAGGCTGCTGACAAGATCGGATATCCCATTATTGTTCGTGCCGCATTCGCGCTAGGAGGTCTTGGAAGTGGTTTTGCGAACAACCGGGAGGAGGTATGTATTGTCCTACAGCTATGGATACGGTATTTCAGCTAACACCTAGAAAGCTTGAGCAAATGGCTGCCACAAGTCTCACTCTCTCACCTCAAATTCTAGTCGAGAAGAGTAAGTCATTTTGCCGGGCCAACATAACCGTACATACGGACTAACACAATTCCAGGTCTCAAGGGCTGGAAGGAGGTCGAGTACGAGGTCGTCCGAGACGCGGAAAACAACTGTATCACTGTCTGCAGTAAGTTCACTGGCCAGGACAATACCAGTATTGCGTTTACTGACATGTTGCTTGAAAGACATGGAGAACTTTGATCCTCTTGGTGTCCACACTGGCGACTCTATTGTCGTGGCGCCTTCACAAACACTCTCTGATGAGGAGGTAAGTTGCCTTATATTAACTTTTTATGAGTAGAGGCTAACTTCGGTTTTGTACAGTACCATATGCGTAAGCCTACCTTGTCTATTTGAAGCTATGCATACTCCCACGACCCATCTAACACTGTCTATAGTTCGATCTGCTGCCATCAAGATTGTCCGACATCTGGGCGTCGTTGGCGAGTGTAACGTCCAGTATGCCCTCCAACCAGATGGCCTTGACTACCGAGTTATCGAAGTCAACGCTCGTCTTTCCCGATCCTCTGCTCTCGCTTCGAAGGCAACAGGCTACCCTTTGGCTTACACGGCCGCAAAGGTTTGCTTCACGCTCATGTCTTGATATTACTGCCCATACTTATCAGACGTCTAGATTGGCCTCGGTAGCGCTCTTCCCACTCTCCCCAACGCCGTCACAAAGGTAAGACATACACTGATTCCTGACTTGTTTGGGGATTTACTAACAGCAACTTACAGACAACCACAGCGTACGTTCTCTTGCGAGCCTTCTTCTTGCCCAGTCATCCTGCATTGGAGAAAGCTCAGAGCTGTTCACTGACTATTGCTTTAGAAACTTCGAGCCCAGCTTGGATTACATCGTGGTTAAGATTCCTCGATGGGATCTTTCTAAATTCCAGCTCGTTGGAAGGTTAGTAGCCGCCTACCTTACGTTGCAACAATGAGCCAATTTCTCACTATGTGTATGATAGGTCAATTGGCTCTGCCATGAAGTCTGTTGGTGAGGTCATGTCTATCGGTAGGACATTCGAGGAGGCTATCCAAAAAGCCGTCCGGATGGTGGACCCCAAGTACCCCGGCTGGTACAACCCTAAGACCGAGCACTTTGACGACTTGGACAAGGAGCTCCAGAACCCTACCGACCGCCGATGGATTGCAGTTGGACAGGCCATGCTTCACAATGGTTACTCTGTCGACCGAGTTCACGAGCTTAGCAAAATCGACCGGTGGTTCCTCTACAAGCTACAGAATATCGTCGACTGCGCCAAGGCCATCGAGCAATCGTCTGGCCTCGAGTCTATCCGCAAGGAGCAGCTCCTCCGTGCCAAGCAGCTTGGATTCTCGGACCACCAAATCGCTCTTGCTCTCACCACTGGAGGCAACCCCACAACTGAGATTGAGGTCCGGGAGTTCCGTAAGAAGCTCGGTCTCACTCCCTTCGTTAAGAGGTTAGTAACCGCCATCTCTGTTCATGTGGTATCTGTACATGATTGTTCTGGCGACCGAGTTGGCTAACCTGTGTATAGAATCGATACACTCGCTGCTGAATTCCCTGCGGATACCAACTACCTCTACACCACCTACAACGCCTCTTCACATGATGTTTCGTTCGACGACAAGGGTACTATCATCCTAGGAAGCGGTGTCTACCGTATTGGAAGCTCCGTCGAGTTTGACTGGTGTGCCGTCTCAGCCACCCAGGCTCTTCGAAAGATGGGCGAGAAGACCATCATGATCAACTACAACCCTGAGACTTACTCGACTGATTTCGATACTGCTGATCGACTTTACTTCGAGGAGTTGAACTACGAACGTGTGATGGACATCTACGAACTCGAAAACGCCGGTGGTGTGGTCGTGTCTGTTGGTGGCCAACTGCCCCAGAATATCGCTCTCAAGCTTCAGGAGGTTGGCGGTGCCAAGGTCCTCGGTACCGACCCTCGGGATATCGACAAGGCTGAAGATCGCAAGAAGTTCTCCCACATCCTTGACAGCATCGGTGTCGATCAACCCGAATGGGCTGAGTTGACCTCGGTCGATGCCGCGCGAACTTTCGCTGAGGAAGTCGGTTACCCCGTTCTCGTACGGCCCAGCTACGTCCTGTCTGGTGCTGCCATGACAGTCATCCGAAGCGAAGAGGACCTCAAACAGAAGCTCGAGGATGCTAGCTCCGTCACCCCCGAGCATCCCGTTGTCATCACCAAATTCATTGAGGGTGCTCAGGAAATTGATGTCGACGGTGTCGCTTCCAAAGGTGAACTTCTCATCCACGCTGTCAGCGAGCACGTTGAGCAAGCTGGTGTCCACTCGGGTGATGCTACCCTTGTTCTCCCCCCCGTCAACCTCGACAAGGAGATCTTGGCGCGTGTCAAGGAGATCAGCCAGAAGGTTGCTCAGGCTTGGAACATCACCGGACCTTTCAACATGCAAATTATCAAGGCCGATGACCCCGAGGGCGGAAAGCCCAAGCTCCGTATTATCGAGTGCAACCTCCGGGCGTCCCGATCGTTCCCCTTCGTCAGCAAGGTTCTCGGTACCAACTTTGTCGATGTCGCAACCAAGGCTCTTATTGGCAAGGACGTGCCCGAGCCCACTGATTTGATGGCTGTTGAGCGACCCTACGTCGCCACCAAGGTCCCCCAGTTCTCGTGGACTCGTTTGGCCGGCGCTGACCCCTTCCTTGGTGTCGAGATGTCTTCAACTGGTGAGATGGCTTGCTTTGGCAAGGACCTCATTGATGCTTACTGGGCTTCGTTCCAATCCACCATGAACTTGTGAGTAATCCGGAAGACACAGTGTGCAGTGTGTGCAGTATCCTAACTCATTTTAATAATAGCCGTATGCCGGAGCCTGGCGAGGGTATCCTCCTCGGTGGTGAAATCAACAAGAACTGGTTGCCAACAATTGTCGACTACCTCGCGCCCCTCGGATACAAACTCTTTGCGGCTGAGAACGACGTCAAGAAGTTTATCGAGTCGTCGGCTAAATCGCCGGTAACGGTTGAGAAGATCACACTACCGGAAGACAAGGTGGCTCTCCGAGAGACATTTGAGAAGCAGAACATCAAGGGTGTCTTCAACCTTGCACAGGCCCGGGCCCGGGATGTCAAGGATGTCAACTACATTATGCGTACGTGTCCATCATTCCCTACATCATGGCTTGTGTTTTTTTTTTTTTTTTTTTTCGGTTTTCGTACATGGCACATGCGTCTAACCTGGTGTCGACTATATAGGACGAAACGCTGTCGACTTCGGAATTCCTCTATTCATGGAGCCTCAGGTAAGCCCATTATTTCTTTTCCCACACAGTTGTCTCCTCCAAACCCTCTTGACCACCCTGCTAACTTATCATAGACTGCAATGCTCTTTGCCCAATGTATGAACGCGAAGCTTCCCCGCAAGGAAGGCATTCCCTCTGAAGTCCTCCGATGGTCGGAGTTCATCGAGGGCAAGCCGTTGTAGTCGGACCATCAATCTGGATTCTGTGGCGCTTGGCGAATGAAAGGGAGAGAAGGACCCAAAAATAGGAATCGAGGAAACAGTTTTCTTAAAAAATGGTTTCGTGTGGGAACGAGACAGCAATGTCCGTTCTTTTTTACTGTGAAGGAGAGCTCTTTTTGTTATTTTTTTATTGTGCTTATTTTATCGATCTCGTGGTCGCGTTGCGATTTGACAGCTTTGATTTCTCTCGAATATATCCAAGGACGATATGGCAGTTCTTCCCATGTGTACAAGGATAAGCAAAGGGCTTTGCGTCCTATCTTTGCCCTTTCTTCAGTCGTGTTGTATAACTCTTCGATAGTTTGCATATCTGCATAAGCGGGTGCATTGCATTGCTGCATTGCTGCATTGCTGTTTATCCCCGAGTTGCTTCCGAGCATACCTATCAAAGGCAAGAGGCGATTAATGGTTTCCTGTTTCTCGAGCATGCTCAGGAGCTGTCCGAGAGCTGTTAGATATCATCAATGAGCCAACCACTCACCGCTCGTGCACACCCAAAGCTTTCTCAACCAGAAATGCTGAGGGCCAACTCACCATGCATGCAAGCATGCATGCATAATCAAGTATTACCTCGCCCCCCCTTTTTTCCTTTTCTCCATTAGGCCCCCTTTTTCCCCGACCAGGTTGGCTGAACCCATGTTGTACCATGTTGTACGCGAGTTAGACAAAGCGACGCGGTCTGATAAGCACAATTAGGGATTGTCCTTGGTGCAGGGTGAATAAACAGGAATCAGACGTTCCTCTTGCGCAACAGGGGAGCATAACACGAGTCTTAATACGCGGTTACGGCATCCGGGCAATCTTCATTTTCCCTGTCCGTCCTGGACATGCTTTGGGATCAATTGCCATTGATGATTGGCTCAAGATTCGCTCGGAACACCGGGAAAGGAATGGCTGAATGTAAACGAGCCCACTGGAATGGGCAAGGCAAATTGAAGCTGTAAATACACGTAATGGACCCGTTGTAGTAGTTTAGACACATGATACACATGATATGCCCTGGCTCTGAGAAGTGGAATTGAAGTGGTATTCCACTTTTTGGAGCTCTCGGCACGTCAAGGTTGCACAAAGAAATATGATACGTCTCTCGACCAATTGAGAGGGACCTAAAAAGGACATGCTCCGTAAATGTGCTGCTCGAGTCTTTGATTATTGGAAGGAATCGAGATGAATCCCTGCATTTCAGTATTGTTCGGGACTTGGCGGCCGGACCTGGCGATGGAACTCGGATTGCGGAACGAAAAGAGGACTCGAGTCTAGACTTGTTATTGTCGAAGCATTTTTTTTACTTGTACTTAACAATCATGTTGGTGATGATTGATTGATGCTAGTGGTGCTATTCAGCAACGCCGTCTGTCACGGGCGAGTCAAAAAGCTCCTGCTGTTTGATCTCATGAATATGTACGGAGTACTCCGTACTTGTACTCCGTATTAGACAGTACGGAGTATTAAATACGGAGTATGGTCAAGTCAGGCTCAGGCTCCCCACCTCAATCCCCTACTCCGTACAAGTACTGTACTTGCGTATGTATCTACATTATTATGTACGGAGTACTTGAGCTGTAATACTACAGCGCAGCTCTCTTTCTTAAGCATCTGAATCCCCTAAGAGCCCTAACAGCTAGCACTGTACTAGTCCTATTGCACATCGCGTTAGTGTTTTTTTTTAAGCCCGGTCCACACAGCCCCCTCTAGTTTGCAAGTTTGCATGTGCTGGACGCCTATCATCCACGCTCACACTCCTTCTCCCATCATCTCAATTCTTCTTTCAAGCTACCGTCACCCGCCGGTTTCCGTGTCGGCCAATCTCACATCACCCTAGCACAGCACGAAAAAACTCGCGTTGTGCCCTATTGGCTGGGTTCATCCCCTGAGCTGGGATTGTTCCACCCTGGCGCATTGTCATCTCTGCATTCCTGATTGTACGTACACATACAGCTCGCCCCTGTCGAGTGTTACCCATCTTCACTCATTCCATCTCGGGCATCACGGGGCTCGTACCAATTCGATGAACTAAGAGGGAGAGACAGAGAAGAAGCCATATCCGAGGGACCAACTTTCGGGAAGAAAAGTCCAGCCTCAAGCTTCCCGGAGAGCAAAACAAAAAACCCTCCCAATTGGCATCACAACAAATATTTGTGTCCTTGCCCTCCCTTCATCTTTCTTTGTCAGACCTCCCGGTCCATTTACTTGTCCCCGTGGGACAACGTTGAAAGATAACGGGCTGCGTCTGGTCTTGAGTGGCTTCATCTCCTGCTTTTCTGCATGCACCTATATGCATATACGTGCATAAGGAAAGCCATAGCTACAGCTCGCCTACCACCTCAACTCCACAAGAGCAACACGGGTTGCCAGAACCATTCCCGGATATCCAGCACGGCCCAGAGACATTCTTATCTTTCGCTCTCGCCGTTAACACCTTCTACGCTCTGTCTTTGTGTGCTTGTCCTTGTCAAGAGAGCATATTTCTATCGGCCCACAGTCAACTGGAATCGACCAAATCAAACTTCCCTACCTATGTCTACCCAGGGGCTTTCGGATCATATCCGCCAATTGTAACATCATCACCTCAACTCTCATTGATTTCGTCATGATTTGTTTGTCAACAATCATATATCTCTTCCCTCGTCACCTGTTGAGTTGACAACGAATCTGGGTCTAATTGACCTGTTGTCTTACGCCCAACTACTTGGCAGGCGGTTTATATTCTGTCTTGTGTCATCTCCCTACTACCACGTCGAATCCATTGCAAGGGCCTGGTCAAGGTACCTCCCCTCGGTTATCCGCACGAAAGAACCTTCATTTACTCGAGATTTTGCCCAAAATGTTTGGAGAAAGCGGCGAGTACATTTGGGGCTTGATGAAAAGACTCAAGCCCTCCTTCCTCTCCAAGAAACCGACATTTCACTTCATCTCCATTCATTGTATGTCGGCCTCCGGCACCTCACCCCATCCCAATTTGCTGATACTAACTTTTGACTAGATATGATCATTGTGGGATGCACATTTTTGGCTTCTATCCTACTCATTGCTGGTGGCAAAGGCAATATCAAGTATATCGATGCCTTTTTGTTTGCCAGCGGTGCAAATAGCCAGGCCGGTCTGAACCCGATCAACGTCAATGACCTCAACACATTTCAACAGGTCATCCTCTACCTCTTCCCTCTGATGACAAACCCAATCACGCTGCATAGTTGCGTGGTTTTTCTGCGTCTTTATTGGTTTGAAAAGCGGTTTCAGGGCCTTGTTCGTGATGCGCGAAACCGGCGAGCAAGCATGTCGAAATCCAAGTCGCATGCAAAGACAACTGACATCGATGGCGCTGAGAGGGGCGTCAACGGCCGCCGCATTACCATCCTTCGCCACTCCGGGAAAAAAGCCGGCCTCAACAATGACGGCACTATGGCCATTGGTTCGCCCTATCGCCACCACCCGCATCACCCGGGTCTCGAGGCTGAGGCCGAGGCCGAGGCCGAGGCCGGTCCGTCTTCACAACCGCGACTTTCGAGCGAGTTGGGCTCATCGGACACGGACATCGCTCCCGAAGCTGTCACACCCGACCGGACAGGAACTGCACAGATCTCCTTTGCCCCCGTTGTGAAGAAGAGCGACGGAATGGGATTGGCGCGCACTAAGTTTGGCCCGCACCAAGAACACGAAGTCCCGCTTTCCCTTTCCCCGTCTATGAGCCAAGATGACGAAATTCTACGCATCCCAAACCCCCGAGAGGCTGAGCAGGGGGTTAAGCCGAGGCGAATTGCTGAGGGAACCGCCCATGAACTTGACCACGGAGAAGAGCAGCCTGACACTGTTGGCAGTGCCGATGAGAGCAGTAGCAGTCACAGCGCCCAGCTCAAGGCCAAGGGCAAAGAGCCGGAGCAAAATGGTAAGGCTGAGCAGAGTGAGGAACCAACCCCGGCCTGGAAGAACGGTCTCGAAAGCGAAGTGAGCGCTATTGGAAATGTCATTTCCACCCTTGGTATCCGGCGGCCCCGATTTCTATCCAAGAACCGCTTCCAGCATGTCGATGGCGAAGACAGAGAAGACGAAGCAGGAAGTAACGGGCGCAGGAAAGACGGCCAATCCGACACCAAGGGTTGGAAAGCTGTTCGAGTTCGAACATTCAATAAAATCAGGACAGCGTTATCTCAACCGCAAGACTTGGACAACGCGCCCTACTTGAGCTACACTCCGACCATGGGCCGTAATTCCCAGTTCTTGGGATTGACCCTGGAACAGCGCGAGGAACTGGGCGGTATCGAGTATCGTTCGCTCCGTACGCTGTTCATCATCCTGGTGGCTTACTTCTGGGTCTTCCAACTTTTTGGTTTGTTTTGCATGCTTGGGTTCATCAAGACGCAGCACGAGTACGGTCAGGCTGTCGAAAAATTCGGTGTCTCCAAGATCTGGTGGGCTTTCTTCTCGGCCAATGCTTCCTTCATGGACGTTGGCTTCTCGCTCCTTCCTGACAGCATGGCCACCTTCAAAAGCTCGTCGTACGTCTTGATGATACTGTGGTTCCTCATCATCATAGGAAATACTGGATTCCCCGTCATGTTGCGAGCTATCATCTGGACCTTGTCGAAAATTGTAAGGAAGGAGTCCGGCTTGTGGCAAGAGTTGCGGTTCCTCCTCGATCACCCCCGCCGCTGTTTTACCCTCCTATTCCCAGCGAGCGCAACTTGGTGGCTTTTTTGGATCTTGATCATTCTGAATGGCCTCGACCTCATCTTTTTTATAATTCTCGATGTATGTTAACATTGAAACCCCCTTACTCCCCCATCCCCAATGGCTCTTGGCGTTTTCCACGTTTGATGAATTGATGCTAACACGGATCAACTATCCAGCTTCATAACGAAACAGTGACAAGTCTACCAATCAACCTCCGAGTCGTAAACGGAATGTTCTTGGCCGCTTGCACCCGTACTGCTGGCTTCTCGACGGTGAACCTCTCGTTGCTCCACCCGGCAGTCCAGACGTCCTACATGATCATGATGTATATATCGGTCCTGCCGATTGCTATTTCCATCCGGCGTACCAATGTATACGAAGAAAAGTCGCTTGGGATTTATCCTGACGACTCGGAGGAGGTCGATGACACCAAGGTCAAGGCTATGGCATACGTCGGTGCTCATTTGAGACGTCAGCTATCGTTCGATCTTTGGTATGTCATCCTTGGTGTCTTCATCCTAGCAATCACCGAAGCCCATCACATTGAAGCGGGCAATTTCGATATGTGGGCCATCATGTTCGAGATTGTCAGCGCCTACGGCACCGTCGGAATGAGTCTCGGGTTTCCTGGAGTCGATACCTCGTTGTGTTCGCAATTCAGCGTCGTTGGGAAACTCGTCATCATAGCTATGATGATCCGAGGCCGCCATCGTGGTTTGCCATACGGACTCGACCGAGCCATTCTGCTTCCTAGAGAAAAGCAGTTTGCGCCGGTGCCAGTACCAGAACTCCCCATGGTGCGCTCGGCAACCGCTATGTCTAGCGGGACGACCGCTCGGAACAGGCGCTTCAGTGTCGACAGGGTTACTAATGTCAAGTTGCTCGCTCAACTGTTACAGCCTGGCCCCGTGATCCATCAGCCTAAACACAACGTCCGACGCCGCGCAAACTCGATGCCGCCGGATGAAACAGCCGACGATAGTCAACCTCCAAGGGCACCAAGAGACCTACAGCAGTGGTCTTTTGAACGGGCTAAGTCGACCCCAAATGGGGGCTGAGATTCTGTGGTCATGAATGGAAGACACTCCGCCTTGATGCCTTCTTCTGATCTCTTAACTTCCACATCTTGTTTTGTTACACCCTCCTCAACATGCTCCTTTACCACGCCATTTTGTTATCTGCACACAGCGACGAGGCGTAATCCCCTTTTTGTCTCATGTACAAGTGCCCCCAACCACCCGAGGTTCATTGCATCCTATAGTCATTTGGGTTGGAAATATAGTGCTCACTTGGCGTTTGGTACCTCTTTTTCGTTTCCTTTTTAGACAACACAAGCGCGAGGCTTTTCTCTTTTTCTTTCATATAGAGTCCATCCCCTCCCCTTGATGTACTGGCCATACTTTTTTTTTGTTTTCTTTTGGTGTTCCCAAGGCGCAAAGTGGAATCATGTCAGGATAGATAGGAAAGGCCAGCGGAATAGACGCGCAACAACTGATGACCAATATTAAGTACAACATTCTCACCATTTCTTGTCCACTTTGAAAGCACTTTGGACAGTCGTCCTAATGTAGAATTGACTGGCTGTTGTGATTGCCCCTATCACGTATGTGAATTTTGTGTATTGTGCTCCGAATGCGTACATTAGAGGTTCGGTTTTAGTGTATTGTTACATATATACAACAGTGTATATCCCACCACTCGCATTACCAACTGACAACAGAATGCTCTTCTATCCCATACCCACAAGCATGAAATCAGAACCGCGAACCAATGTTCTTCCGTCCAGTATTCGAGTGGCTCTGCCGCAACCTCGATCTCTCACGACGCCAAGCAGCAACAAGATGATCAACACTGCCCATATCATGTTTAGGTTTGCGAAGGTACGTGAGACGAGCACGTCTTGCCCGTCTAGGACGACGCCAAACGACATCGATTCCAGCAACAGTGGGACTGTAAATCTTGAACCACATCTCGACGCCAACCTTCATGAGCTGGCCACGCAGCGAAATGGCTGTGTCGACGCCACGGCGACGAATTTGCACGAGGACGCCGGCGAAGGGGTCGCCTCGCGCGAGAGTTACGAGGAGGACGTCGCCTACTTTTGCTCGGTCGAGACGGGTGCGGGAGAAGAGGGCCGTTCGGGCGCCTGTTGGGTCGAGGCGGGCGATTTGCGTGGCGTGGTAAGAAGGAAGGGGGTTCTTGGGTGGGAGTTCTTCTGGGACTGTTGGGGCTGCGGCGGAGATTGAGGGGGGGAGGGTTGGTTTGTGTATCGTTGTCTTGGGGGTGTAGACTGCGAAGGGGGCGTTTTTCTTCGTTGCGGTTTGGACTGGCATGTCATGTTAGTTTTCACGGACCGGACTGCATATTGTGCTCACATTTGGTGTAAATGGGGAGAGTTGTCGGTCAAAAGATGGTTTTAAAAAACATACAAACGTTATAGTTGGCGGCCTTGAGAGTTGGCGACTCGGTCGAGGTCGGTTCTGAGGGTGAGGCAAAGGCGCGCTGGAATTGGATGCCTGCGGTTCGTTGGTGGCGGGCGCGGCGAACCAGCGTTTTGAGACCCGCTAGGGGCCTACATAAAGGCGCGGAACTCATCTGTGCCGTTATCGGGTTCTTTGGACACAGTGAGGATGGTTGGTTGTCGTTTCGAGATGCTCAGTCACGGTGGTTGAAACTCTGGAGAGGTTCACTAGAAAATTTACGGAGTACGGAGTACTAATTGTTACTACGATTTGATTGGCTGTGGTGCTTTGGTAGTTTGTTTAAACCTTGTATCGAGGTAATCAAGTAAACGGTAACCATCGTCTGTGAGGTCGATGCATCGAGTTTCTGTGTGGTAGAGAACAATGAAGGTGCTTGATCATATATTTTCACAGGGTCTCGATCATATCCTCATAAGAAAATTCAATTTACGATCTTCGAAAGTCTTTTTCTTTTCATATGTTCCTTGGGAGATATCTCCATAAAGTGAATACCCCGATAATGTAAAGTAGCTACCAAGTATCTTGTAGAACTCGAGAGAAAGCCTAAAGAGAGAGAGAAGTTTTTCATGGCGTATACTGATATCATATAGAGTCAACTAATCTGCATTCTTCTCATCTTATAAAAAAGCAAATTCGTTCGCAATTCCCTTTTGGTTCTTGAAGCTAGCTTTGGGCTGTCTGAAGCTAAGAAAGTGAATTTGCGGGTAGATGCATGAGATTTTTTTCTCCTTGGGACCCACAGCAAAGAAACTCTTGAACGCGCGATACTCGACCGTTTTGCTCCCACCTGCCACGCCGCCTTTGACTCGTCAATCGGCGGAAGAAATGAGTCTGTAAGAGAAAAAAAAAAACCAATCCGTGCAGCTGTACACGAACAAGAATGTCGAGGAACGTCCTTGCCAATGCCCTGAGGGCGGCGGCACCTCGGCCCATGCCAGCTTTGGCAAGTCGATCTTTGCCTCTCCTTTGCCGTTATACTTCATCGTCTCCCGCAAAAAGTGAGTTCCCTGAAATTTCTAGGCTGCACCGTATTTTCTAGTTATTTTCCGAGTGTTTTCTGACCTGTTGCTCGAAATTCAGAACCATCCATCATCTTCTCCAAAGCCTCCTCCCCCGAACTCGAAGCCGTCTTCAATGACATCCTCCACAAGATCATCCTCCCCGCCCGACTCCCCCGAGCGAAAAGAAAGATTGTCTTCAACTCCAAGCTTCGCCGACAGCTTCTCACAGATCCCATCATCATTGAGGTCGACGGCTACGAGCACCAGTTCGACACCCTCGACTGGCGCAATGGTGATGTACCCGCCTCAGCCAAGCTCCTTTCCCGCGCCTGCTTCTTAATGAAGACACACGATGACTGGGATAACCTTGTGCGTCTGCTGTCTGGGTTCCGTAGCGCTAAGCGGATCATCAAACCGTGGCACTACCACGCTCTCATCCGTGAGGCGGGCAAGTCGGGCAACATCTGGGCCATCATCAACGCTATTCGTCACGAGGAGGAATCTGGCCTGTATCTCGACACTCTACCGCGTACAGATGAAATCCTCTACTGGATCCAGATGATGGCAGTCGAAAGCGGGTGGGCGCAGAAGGAGACGGGCAAGGCCCTCACATGGGCTGAGATGATCCTCGCCATCCTCCAAGATCCCGCCCACGGTCGTCGCACAGCCAAGCTCCCCGGACAGTTTGACCTCCACCGCGAGCCCCAAGTCATCGGCCAAGTCCTCCACCTCGCTGCCGCCAACGCTCTCTACCACAACGAAGGCAAAGACGTCGACGGCAAGGTCGCCCAGTACGCCGCACTTCTCGCCCATCTCTGGAAGCCAGGCAAAGGTCTCGCCAACATGCACGAACCCGAACCCTACTCGCCCGACATGTCCACCGCCCAACGCATTGCCTTCCAGACCCAATCGGACAACTACCTTGCCGAGGCCCCCAGCCGCCTCATCGCTACAGCAAGCCACATCCTTCACGGATGTAAGCTTGCCGCCCAGGTAGCTGGACCCGAAACAGCTGCAGCTTTAGAACCCGTGGCGCAGGCTCTCCAGGCCGAGCTGGACGGCTACCTCACAAAGCGTGAGCAGGTCGTTGCCGCACGTGGATGGCGCGTGTATGATACCTTGCTCGGTGAGGGTGCAGAGGAGCAAGCGACTCCGATTGAGTCGTAGTGTATGTGACATCTTTCCTGTATGAGTAGAATGGTGCAAGTAGACATCCAAAAAAAAATTTCAATTTGTCGATAGTTGTGTACATACAATAAACATATGAGAAGAACATATTCACACGATCCTTCCACCAATTTTTTTTTTCCCGTCGTTATTGAATGTGCTTCTTATGTGGTTCTTTACAGATAGAGTAAGAGAGTCGTAAGAGACTCTAGCTATATACAATATTCGCCAGTGACCTTTTTCAATCAAAAAAAAAAAAAAAAGGATATGAAGCGAACGCCCCATTGAATTCAACAAGTCCCATTAACTGGTGACGCCAAGAAAAGACTCTCAAGGAAGAACTATGTACTTCTCCAAGTGTTTCGGGATCGCACCGAGAAGGTTCTTGCTTTCAAGCCAAGTCCTCGAAAACAACCGATCCGCATACCGATACGCGCCGTCGCAAAGAATGGTCACGACGGTGTGTCCGGGACCGAGTTTCTTGGCGACTTCGGCGGCGGCGACGACGTTCAGGGCCGAACTTGCGCCGAGGTACAGGCCTTCTTCGTCGAGACAGCGGTATACCATTTCGATGGAGGCCTCGTCGGGGACGGTGAAGGAGCCGTCGAGCGAGGCGATGTCTTGGCTTAGGTTGTCCGTGATGCGGCCTTGGCCGATGCCCTCGGTGATGCTGGAGCCGCTGCGCTCGACGAGTTTTCCGCCGGAGCTGATGTAGGAGTGGAGGACGCTGCCTGGGGGATCGGCGAGGAAGGACTTTACGCGGCCGTTGGAGATTTGCTTCAGGTAGGCTGTGGTACCGGCTAGCGTGCCACCGGTTCCCGTGGCGCACGTAAAAGCGTCGAGTTTGCCCTCGGTCTGGGCCCAGATTTCCGGACCCGTGGTCTCGACGTGTGCGCGACGGTTCGCGACGTTGTCGAATTGATTGGTCCACACGGCGTTGTCTAGGCTCTCGGCGTGGCGCTTGGCCTGGTGGTTGTAGTTCTCCGGGTTCTCAAAGGCCACGGCGGGGACGGGGTAGACTTCGGCGCCGAGGAGGCGGAGGAGGTCGATTTTGCCCTGCGATTGTGTGTTGGGCATGTATATTACTAGCTTGTAGCCGCGCGAGCGGCATACGTGCGCTAGGCCGATTCCCGTGTTTCCTGCCGTGCCCTCGACTACGGTGCCACCGGGGCGGAGGAGGCCTCGTTCTTCAGCATCGCGTACGACGTAGAGTGCTGCGCGGTCCTTTACCGAGCCGCCGGGGTTCATGAACTCGGCCTTTCCGAGAATTGAGCAGCCTGTCTCTTTGGAGAGCTGTTGTAGACGAATGAGAGGGGTGTTGCCGATAGCTATATTGGAGCGGATTTGTTAGCCAATTGGGCGTTTGGGGCTTGGAGTGGTAGATTGAGCTTATGGCGCATAGACTGACTGACCTTCTGTGAGGCCATTGGAGATTCCCTGCGCTTTGGAGACGGCGAGGGTGTGAGGCGTAGGATCATGGATCACGGTGCTGGCAGCCCTCAAGGCCGTCGTCGTGAATCTTCGGACACCTTGTCGGAACATTTGAATGGCGATTGAAAGACTGTGGATATACGAGAATCGAGAGGGGAGAGGGGAGAGGGGAGAGGGGAGAGGGGAGAGGGGAAAGAAATCTTGTCTCCGTTTAGAAAAAACAGACCACGACGAGGAATCGATCAGAAGGATCCGATCCCGGGAAGCAATGAAGTTTGGAAGCAAGTGGTGAAGATTATTAAGAATGAAAGGTGCTAATAGTGGGGTAGTAAACGCACTGGCCGATCGCCCGAGGAGCGAGGGGCCGCCCTGTATGGGGATAATTACAGTGGGCCATCACAGGCTCCTAAAGGCTGAAGAGGTGCTAGCTTCAATCACGCCATCCCCGTATTACCAAATACTCCGTACTCGCTTTGGCTGGCGTTCCATTGGTCGTGGATTCGGCCATTGAAATTGAGGCTGTTGTTAGTCTGCCATACACACGACACCAAGGCAACGAGGCTATCCAAACTCAAGAGGCAAAGAGGCAAAGAGGCAAAGAGGCAATTGAAATCAAGTGCATTAGCATGCATTAATTAAAGATCAGATGGCCCCCAAAATGCAAGTTCGCCCCAAGCCAAGATATAAGAAATAGAACAAGAAAGATCCATGCTAGTAGTTTTTCGTTATTTCGCATCGTAGAGTGATATTCGTCGCAGCCTTTCCAATTTCTCGGCAATTGTCATCATTCAAATATAAAGCCTTTCCAACTAGCTAGTATGAGCATCCAGCATTCTCACATATGGGGCTGGGAAGAGCCCTTTGCACCCCATGTAAGCCCCGTAGAACCACTCGCCGTTGACGTCCTCGACTTCAGTAATCTCGGCACCGCGCGGGAAATACATTTCGTCAGCTGCCTTGACGTTGTCGACACCATACCAACCCCATCTCGCCACGACGCGAGAGCCTACCCCGCCCGAGGGCGGGAAAGTGTGCGTGGTAGGGGGGTGGCCGGGAACGTGGGTGGGAGCTGTCCCGGCCACGTCCATCGTCACCAGCTTCTCCACCCGGCGCTTCCCTTCAAACCAGAACCATATCTGAAGGCCATCCAGGCCAGGTCCCATCAGCGGCTCCACGTGAAGTCTTCGCCCCCCAACGATGTCATGCACCAGATACCTCCGCTGACCCGCCCTGCTGTCTTGGTACGCAATCATGGCCATTCGGTGGCCTTTGGGGCACCTCCTCCAGCCTCGAACCCCGTTTTCCGTGCTCACCACACCCCTTGCCTCCAGGTCGGCGTAGCAGCCTACGCATATATCGTAGTCACCTGGCAACGCCCCTGGCACTACAGAGCTGGTGCACGAGAAACAATGATGCCGGGTTTCGCTGGACTGTATGTCCTTCTGGCAAAAGTCGCACTGCACTGTAAAGGTCAGAGGCCGGAACGGCCCCACGTGGTAGGCCTGGGACCCCGAGATGACGCTTGCAGCGGCTGGTGGTACGTGCGAGCGAGGGCTGTGGGGAGGCGTACCAGAGTGTGTTGGTGTGGGTTGGTACGTAAGTGGTAACAAGGGATGATTGCAACAGAGACCTCGGTTAACGCAGCTGTTGCAGAATCCCCAGTCTCCTTCGTTGCAAAGCTCACATCGCCAGTAGCACTCATTCGTCCAAGCGAAGCATTTAGCACAGAATGTACCGCTCTCGAAACGTTTCAGGGGGTCATCGGTCGTGAGCGTCCTGCGGCCCTCAGCACCTCCGGGGGTGATCGGCGGGGGCTGGTACCGGCTGGCCGTCAACATATGCGGTGGTGCGAGATTGGTGTCGCCCCGCTGTCGGACACTCTCCCAACGGTTCCAAGCCCCGTAACCAAACCCAAACCAATGGAGACACCCTTTGCTTGTCCTGTAACAGTCGGTGCAGATATCCCAGTTTCCATTCGCACAGGTATCGCAGTGGTAGTGCACCTCGTATTCGATATGAGTCCGCTGACAACGCGCGCAAGTGATAGACGGCTCGGGGTACAGCTGTGACGGGGCTCTCTTGTGGCCAACTTTGGACGCAGGGTGAGGATTAAAAGTGGATTGGTTTACGATGCTCAGGTCCAGCGGACCAACGCTCGACGACCTCCGTGTTCGTGAGCGTTGCGGGCGTTGTGAGCTACCAATGTCAGATGACGTGGCGTTGGGCGGGTATTGTGCCTGAGGTTCGTCGTGCTGAGGTGAGCCCAAATCCGAATCTGTTGCGGTAGAAGTGACTTGGAGCGTAGAAGCAGTTGGGGAGACGTTGTTAGAAGCGGTGTTGGGGGTGATAGAACTCGTCGGACTGGGAGGAATCGCGACTCTAGTTGGCGAACGGGGTGGCATTGCGGTAGTTTGCTGTGGAACCCGGCTGGCAAATGACAGCATCGAACCTTCGGGTCGTTGGTGGTGCGGGGAGCCGATGAGGGTTGGTGAACTCACGCTGCGGCCATCCTCGGAGGTGCGAGGCAAAGATGACGTAGAGGAGTCGCTTTGGTGAGTACGGAGTGTCAAGTCGGTTTGTGAGCGGCTCACAACAGATACCTCGGGTCGAGAAGAGGAGACCGGCGTAGTGGATGATTGACCAGCGCTAGCTGTCCTCCGTCGCCGCCTCCCTTCGTCACTGCGAACACCCAAGCGACCAGAAGTGCTACTCGAAGACGGAGGTCGTCGAGTGCGGTCAACAGGGAGTCGCTGATGTGAGCTTATCGAGTCTCGCCGTCTGCTAGAACCGCGGGACTCGCTTTGAGCATAGGGTCGCGGTTCTGGACGGGGAGAATCCCGTGGAGAGGAGTTGGTACTCCGCCCCGACCCGTCCTGACGAGGTTGGTCCCGCTCCCTGTCCCGTTCACGATCCCTCGGTTTATGGTGGCCACAGTCAGCACCCCTTTCGCGCCCCCTATCCCGGCCCCTATCCCGGCCCCTATCCCGTTCCCGGTCACGTTGCCGGCGCCGATATGCATCCGTGATCCTCTTGCTTAGTTCGTCGTCTCGGGTCAGGTCGATGTTATCGAGGTCAAGACCCTCGAGGAGTCCCTCTTCCTGGATTTGGCGCGCAAACTCTTCGATTTCGCGTTCGATGTCGAGATCGCTCATGGCTGACGATCCAATAAGAGTACGTAGCGATGACTGGTGCTCCACTTGACGCCGAGACTCCTCTGACTGGCGGCGCGATTCACTGGATCTGCGGCGATCACCACGGCTCCGGTCATCTGGCTGTAGCAGCCGGTTGTCGTCCATATGGCTTCGATTGTGGCGCTGGTCGCTGCTTGTCTCCCGAGCACTTGTGCGAGAGCGGCTGTCAGTTGCTGGACGTTCCGCTCTCCGGGGTCTGCGTGATGAAGATGTCGCCGACGAAGAAGATTCGACGCCGGCCTCGCGAAGGCTCATCTCTCGTACCTCATCGATCAGGCGACGGTCCTCCTCGTCGGCAAGTTGTTGCTCGGGCGTTCTCTCGCGGAAGGATAAGCTGGGGAGGACGTTGTCACCAGACTTGTACTTAGCGGCTATATCTTTCTTCTCAGCGTCGGTCTTGGCCTTGGTGGGGTTCGCCTGAAGGAACATGTCGAGTAGCGTAGCGACGGTGGCATTGTGTCGTGTGCCACGGACATCCGCTCGACATGACGGGCATGTGAGGATCGGGGTTCCTGGTGGTGGGCGGGTTGGGGCGTTCTCGGCCTGCGTGGCTTGAAATCCAAACCAGTCTTTCAGACAGGCGCCACAATATGTGTGAAGACAGTCGAGAAGTGTCAATGGCTGGTAAAGGAGCTCTGTGCAAATCTGCCATCGGGAAGTTGTTAGCAAGGTGGCATTGGGGGGAGCAGGCCGGGGTACGCTCGTGGCCAATCTGTGCTCCGATGACCTCCCGGTCCTAACAGGGATGGATCCAAATCTGGCGGAGCACTCCAAAAATTGGCCACCGGGAAGAAAGCAGAAGACGGGGTGAAGATGGCTCAAAACGTACCGAGCACGTGAGCTCCTTCTCAAGGTCCAGGGCCTGTTTTGCGGAATCCATTCATGATAGCTTCTCTATGAAGCAGCCGAATAGGTATTTGAAGCAAGTGTTGATAAAACGAAGCGGAGAGGAGAGGAGAGGAGAGGAGGCAAGAAAGGAAATTCTTCTGGTGGTATATTACGTTAGGTGACAATTTGACTGGATCAGACAGCGCGAAAGCCCGCCTTGGCTTTCTAGTAAACTACCAGTCCAGCGCATACAGGGAGGGGGCAATACTATTATTAGTTTACTCCGTAGACGACTGGTGGGGAAATATGGAGTATTAGGGAACTGAACTTTTCTTCTTCCAGCTTTGACGGAGTAACCCCCTGACTTCGAATTCGCCCCCCCTTATCCCCGCCCAAAGTCCTACTTGTAGTTTAGAAGGCGCAGCCCAATGAGACAGCGTATCGTCGGTACACAATCCTGTACATTGTACTCCGTAGGACATGCAGTCCTCGAGCAGACAGCCGCCACTGTGGTCTGTACTCGTACTCCCAAGAAGTTTGCTTGATGGCCGGGCTGGCATTCTGCCAAGTATCCACTTGGCTGCCCATCAGGCCTTGGTTCTAGTTTACTTTTAGGGGCAGGGTTCCTTGCTCTCCACCATCTGGCCAAGGCCTGTGCTCCTGTTGGAGCTCTGTCGGTGCTGAGCAGGTAAAATTCTAGAAGGACGCCACTGAAATTGCCCACTAGAGATCCACCAAAACGGGAAAGCCTCCAGGATGAATAGCGGGCCGGGTACGAAGTATTAAATCCTTTAGCCCTATCCTTAATGGGATAGACAGGGGATTCAGCGACTAGGCAATGGCTCACTTCGTATTATGAAGGACGCATGCATTATTGTCTGGCAATGTTATCAGCTTGTGATGTGAAGACAGTTGACAAGACTTTCAGAACAAGTGATGGTCTCGTTGGCAAGTGCATGCAACTCGAAACTCGAACCCATACGGATAAGGCCTTACTGCGAGACAGAAAACCAAACGATCCGGCTGTTCCAGGACCACATGGACAGACAAACCTATTCAGTAAATAGCCTGCTTTTCACCCTCATCTTGTACTCTTTTCCCATCCATTATCTTTTTTTAGAATGTTGCCACGCTAAGAAACAACTGTTCCTCACTACGGAGTATGCTCTACCCTTGAGCTTTATTAGCACATGTTAGCTCATTTTTGCCATGCCATGCTTGCAGCTGCTACTAGCGGCCCCTCTAGTGTCTTTTCCTATGCGATTGCCAGCCAGTTTCCCAATCAGTTTCCCAGCCAGTTTCCCAGCCACCTTGGCCAAGTAAAATCGAGTGGCCTGGCAGGAGATCTCATCGCAACCTCGTCTATCGACCATTGTGATACCCATTGGCCTTGGCATGGGGTATTTCTACTTGAACCTCTGCGATACAAACAGATTACAGCTACTTGGCCAGGAAAGTTTGAAACTTGGGAACATCATCAATTAGACACTCGCAGCCGACTAGTCTAGCCCCTGTTTCTCTTACAATAATGAGGGAAGTCCCCACTAGCAATCCTGTTTGCTGTTTATCTCCTTTATCAAGTCTCACACTTTATTTGAGCTCAGCTCTCAGAGAATACCTCCAGCCCCCTTCTTATTGAGCCGACATGGGGATGCGGCCTCGTAAGGGACAAGCCATCTAAAGTCACGATGCAGCATCTCTACGGGCGTGAGGGACTGTTTCGCAGCATGGCATTCCTTCGTTAATATACAGCCTTGTGAAAGCATAAAATGTCATATCTTGTCTCAAAACACGGATTTCAATCCTTTTGGAAGTCCCGTTGCTCCTCGCCAGACGCCGCTGTAGCTCCCGTGGAATATTACTGGTCCGTCCACTCGGCCTTCTTCTTCTCTGCAAAGGCCTTCATGCCAATCTTCTGGTCCTGGCTTCCGAACAACGAATGGAATACGCGTCGCTCGAACTCGACACCGTCCCGAAGAGGCAAATCTTGGCTCTTGTTCACCACCTCCTTTGCCGCTCTGATAGCCACCTGGGAATAGCCGGCGATAATCTCGGCCGTCTTGAGAGTCTCTTCCATCAATTCCTCGTAGCTCGAGAAGGAGCGTGCGGCGACGCCCCATTTCTCGGCATCCGAACCGGAGAAGGACTTTCCGGTGAGGATGAGTTCCATAGCTTTTGACTTGCCGATTGCCCGCGTCAATCTCTGACTACCTCCGGCCCCGGGAATTGTACCAAGCTTGACCTCAGGTTGTCCAAAGTTGGCTGTGTCGGTGCAGTACATAAGGTCGCACATCATGGCCAATTCGCAGCCACCGCCCAAAGCATGGCCCGAAACTGCTGCGAGAATGGGTTTCTTGACTTGAGTTGTCAGAAGAGACCAAGATTCGATAAAAGCTTTGGTGTACGCCTCGGAGAAGGTAAGCGTGGCCATTTCCTTGATATCGGCACCAGCAGCAAATGCCTTCTGAGATCCTGTAAGCACGATGACGGATGTTGAGTCGGCATCATTGAGTTCCAAAAGTGCTTGATTGAGCTCCGTAACGAGTGGTGTGCAGAGAGCGTTGAGGGCCTTGGGACGATTCAAGGTCACTATTGAGTATTTGCATTAGTATCACATTGCTGAGCGTAGTACGGTTTTCCAGTCAACCTTGACTGAGATGGAAAGCAGGTCATACCTTGACTAACTCGTGGGCGAGGCTCCGTCACTTGGATAAATTCGTAGGACGAAGTCGATGCCCACCGATGCGCAGAACGATATGCTGGAAAGGCTCCAAACCTTGCGGCAACAGGCCGCATGCATCGCAATGTGTTCATGGTTGCGAGGCTGTTATACCGAGGTTAATAATTGGGGGCGATGGCGCGTAGACGAAAATGAAGAGTCACAGATTGCAATTATGCATACAATTCAGTCGGTACGATCGAGTCCAAAAGCTGTCTTATTTGGGCAATTCTCGTTCACACCATGGGAGGACTCCGTTTAAAAAGGAAAGAAACAATCACGGCTATGAGATCATGTCTACAGCTCCAACGGCACATGGAAAGCATCGGCCCTGCAGTACCGAGCACTACCGCTATTAACCAGAACCTGGTTCGAGGGTGGGAATATGTACATACTGGTACTACTGAAGACCGCACTAGAGGGACAGACAAAGTACGGATACATACATAGTTTACTCTGTATTATTTGAGTACTACGGAGTATTTCCATTATGCAGGGAGTACGGAGTAATACGTAAGTACCTGTACTAAAATCCCCCTTGGCTAAATCTAGCCAATGATTGCAACCAAAAAGGACCTTAAAGTTACAGGGGGTGAGGTGCCAAGGTGCTACGATGGTTAAACATCGGATCCAAGATTACCTTACGTGGGAGTAGCTCCAGACCCACGTTTGAAATGAAACAGTGGAACCCTGCTTCGAGATTACGAGGGAGCCAAGCAAGGACAGATTAGCAAGACTCGAAAAGGGTCAAAAAAAAAGTCGCGACATTAACTTTTGGAACTGCAATCACTGGTCCAAAAAGCCCACACGCTGTCCCAACCCCACGCTTCCGCTTTTGCAGAACACTCTCTCGTCAACTTCCAGTCGTGTTGAATCGATCCCGTGTCTCCCTCGCGCTCCGCCAACCATGGATCAAATCCCCCCCGAACAGACGCCTTTCGAGGCCGTGACAGCTCAGACATCTAAGATACAAAGGGTTTGTCCATATCCTTTACTTGGCAGCAGCCAGAGGTGACTAACAGCACGGTAGAAATACCAAGCCCTCCTCGATCAATCTACCCCCTTTGTTCTTTACCGATGGGTTGGCACCGGCGTCTGCCTGCTGCTCTTCTTCATCCGCATTCTAGTCGCACAGGGCTGGTATATCGGTACGTCGCCATCTGTCCCGTCCCGAGCCTTGGCTTGCCTCGAAACTATTTTTTCACCTTGCTAACAACTTCAAGTCGCCTACGCACTCGGAATCTACTTGTTGAACCTCTTTCTTGCTTTCTTACAGCCCAAATTTGATCCCTCCAGCGATGAACTCGACAACGATATGGAGGACGGTGCCGCCGGTGGCTTGCCTACCAGGGCCGACGAGGAGTTCCGTCCTTTCATCCGCCGCCTTCCTGAATTCAAGTTCTGGTATTGGGCTACACGGGCCATTGTTATTTCTTTCATGTGCACATGGATGGATATCTTCGATGTTCCCGTCTTCTGGCCCGTTCTCGTCATGTACTGGATCATCCTCTTTGTCCTCACAAGTGTGTACCGCTCTATCCGACGCAAAATCTATGGAATCTCGAGACCTAACGCTAGTCATTTGCTTCAGTGCGACGACAAATCCAGCACATGATCAAATACCGCTATGTGCCGTTCTCGATTGGCAAAAAGAACTACACCAAGAACAACGCATGATGGCCGATATCATGGCCTCTGCCTGTCTACGTTTTCCCGACCGGGGCCACTGGCCTTTTGAGAGAGGACAACGTAATTGTATATTATCTCGAAGAAATTGATCATCATGTTACTATCGGATCATTTTGCGTCTAATGATTTTGTTTTTTAATCGACGCATAGCTGAAAAGGGAACTTTCTTTGACGACCCAGGACTGTGGAAGAGAAAAAGGGAAGGACGCCCAAGCGACACCCCATGGATATTGTTGGCGTTCGAACAAATGTGCGGTTGGACAGGTCTGGTGGTCACGGTTCAGGATGCCCGATTTTCGTCTGCTTTGGCCAGGAGCATAGACGTAGGTATTATGACAACACTAATAAATGGTACGACAGCTATATAATACGAAATAGCTATCCATTTAATATGACAGTTTTCAAAGTTGGTATGTTTTTTTTCTGTTTTCTGGTGACTCAATTCCGCCATACGCCTCTGACTCACTCACGTGACCATACTGCCAAATTCGTTTCGTCTTGCTCCGCACGAGTCTTTTTTTGCCTTATTTTCAGCATTCATTCGCGATTTCTTTTGAGAAAATATACTACCAGTTGCTGAATTGTCTTCGCAATGCCTCCCCGATCAGATATCACCTGCTTCAATGCCGGCCCGGCAGCCCTCCCCACCGAGGTTATTGAGACTGCTGCGCAGGCTCTCATCAACTATGAGGACACCGGTCTCGGCATCGCTGAGCACTCGCATCGGTCGGCCATAGCTTCCAACATTCTGAAGGAGGCCAAGGCCGATCTGGCCTCGTACCTGGACATTCCAGACGATTATGACATCTGTTTTATGCAGGGAGGAGGATCCGGACAATTTGCTTCCGTGGCTTACAACTTTGTCGGCTCGTGGGTCGCGCGCAAGCAGAGCGAGATCGGCGATTCAGTACCGGAGCTCCAAGCTGCCGTAAAGAACCTCAAGATGGATTACATCGTCACTGGTGGGTGGTCGCAAAAGGCAGCGGCCGAGGCTGAGCGACTATTCGGCTCGGAGCACGTCAACATTGCAGCGGACAGCCGCAAGGATAATGGCGGCAAGTATGGAAAGATTCCGGAGGAAAGCACCTGGAACCTATCCAAGGACGCTGCTTTTGTTTACTTTTGCGATAATGAGACTGTCGAAGGCGTCGAGTTCCCTGAATTTCCCAAGTCCCTTGTGCCTGGCCCCGATGGACCCATTGTTGTGGCAGATATGAGCTCGAACATCCTCTCGAGGACAATTCCCATTAAGAACTACTCCGCCATTTTCTTCGGCGCCCAGAAAAACCTAGGCATAACCGGAATCACCATTGTCGTTATCAACAAGAAGTTCCTTCCCCCGGTGTCGTCGCAGCCTTCGCCTGCAATCATGAGGCAACTAGGCCTTCCCATTCCGCCTCGCGTACTCGAGTACGAGACCATTGCCAAGAACAACAGTCTTTACAACACCCTCAGCATCTTTGAGTAAGTATAAATATCCACACCAACCCGCAAAACTAACCAGTCGCAGTGTGTACGTTGCCGGTCAGGTTCTTAAGAGGCTGCTCAAGCAGAATCCCAAGGTTCAAGGACAACAGGCAGTCGCCGATGCAAAGGCGCAATTGATCTACAAAGCACTCGAGGCCCACCCCAACGTGTACTCCATCATCCCCGACAAGTCTGTACGTTCGCGCATGAACATTTGCTTCACGGTTGTTGGCGGAGATTCAGCGGACGACGCTTTCATCAAGGCAGCCGCAGCCTCGGGACTCATTGGTCTCCGTGGTCATAGGAGCCTGGGCGGAATTCGAGCTAGTAACTATAACAGCATCACCCTTGAGGGCGCTGAGAAGCTCGCACAATTCATCGGCACCTTTGCGTCGCAGCACAGCACTTCGTAATCCTGTCAGGAAGACGTCCAGCTTCGCCTACCTGAGCACGGCCATTCCAAACCGACTACAAGGATTGGCAATTGGGTAGCAACTAACATTTTTATGAGAGCAAAAAAAAGGAGGGGAGAAGGGAGAACAAAAGAAACAAAGCCAAAAGTGATCTTGGAATTTTTTTTCTTTTTTTAATTCACGTTTGGAACTACCACTTCATATTCGCAAACAATACCATTTCATTTTCAGTGGCATGTGCATCGTTCTCTAGGGAGCAAGATCCTAGTATCTTTGACTCGCACCCCAGACACGAAACCAGAAGTAAGGGCGAGAAGGATGGCCACCATGACCTTTAGAAGGGCTGCTCGGGACGAAACGGCATGTCCGAGTGACAATATTGACATCAGTATTAACTATCTGCTCTTGCTGGCGTGTTAGAAAAGCTGCTTAAGGGCATATGTGCAGGACGCTGCGAGAAGATCGTCCCAGGCCAACGCAATTCTGAGCACCAACCAGCAAGCCACTAACCCTGTTAGACTTTGGATGACAGATGAACAACTCCATTGAAGAAAGAAGAGAAAACTCTCGAGCATTTCTACCGAAAACTTCATCCTACCTTGCCCGCCAACGCAGGCCCCCGGGTTAGAGGAAGACCTTCCAGCAGTTCTCCTATCCCTAGTCATTACTCGGTCGTACTTCCTCTTACTTTCATCCAGGCCTAAGACACCCTCTCCCAAATCGCCAACTTAAACGAACCATGGAATACAAACGTTACGTTCCCAGATCCCATGGCATGAAACTCCACAGCCACCTGTTTGCCTTCTATTCCACTCAGCTAACAAGATTTATTCTCGATTTCCCGTACTTGATCAAAACGGTGCTTCCGAAAACCGTCAGGATGGTATCGGTCTTCGAGAATCTCGACGACAATATTGCATATCAATCTTAGGAGATGATGCAATGTGGCCATTAGACTTAGGAGATAAGAGACGATATGGGCACCCTTAGGAGGTGCCCCGGTGTGGCTTCTTGAGGTAGAAGTCCTCGCCCCGTGGCTCCCTCGGTCGGGGCGGCCTTTGCACCTACAAGCCTCAACTTTGAGCATCTTTCCGTCTCCTACATGATGAACGCCGAGGATTTATTCCAAGATTGTCGACCGACATGGAATCGGAAAGATCTGAAGTCGTTGTCGTTGACATCGCAACTCCTAAGCGACAGCAGGAAACGTCAAGAGGTCTATGCCCTACTAGATGAGGCCAGTACCGTTGCTCTACAAATGCCCAAACTATATGCTCTGCAAATTTGCCGCATTTATTTACTACAGGCAAGGCCAGTATGCATATATCACATGGCGTGGAACTTGGAATCTCGAACTAGGACCTCGCTTGATAACATTGTGGGAAGCAGTCGCTTTCAATACTGGGGCGCGTGACCTGCGGGTTGAGAAGGAGCAACTGTATGGGCTGGTAAAAAGTCACGGAGATGTCATCCATCACCTGCGGTTGCCATACAGCGTGGTTTCTCCCGCCTCCCTCCGGCAGATACGGGGGGAATGGAACCGTACATTTTCGATCTAGTAAATGACCTGCTCTTTCCTTGGCATTCGACGACTGCGATCGAATCAATATATATAGACAGGATGCGTAGGCCGCCGAGAGTTCTATGCCTCATGAGCCACCATTCGAAAACGCACCAGAGTGCGATAAAAGAAAGATTAGGGTTCGTTGAGAAATATTTTTCAACTCATCTCGAGATGTTGTACCCAGAATTCCAATTATACACCGAAGCAAACATAGCGAACTTTACTAACATGATATTATCCCAGGCCTACGTTACGATCCGGTACCATACTTGTGGTCTCTCCAGAACAAGCTGTTACCCGGGACACGGCTGCGACTGCTTTAGCCCTGGTAGCCGTACGTAGTCTACCACGAAACGTGCCCAGAAAAGTGAGAAAGCGCGCCATTTTGAACAAGTCACGCGCGGATCGTGCGCTAAGACGAGCCCGGCAAGCCCAGGGCAAGTGAGTTGTACGGAGTACGGAGTATGAAAGTCGACACTTTTCTCTGCCTTTAAGTGGGGCGACTAGGTGACCTTTCTTTCCCGCAGCCTCGCCCACAGCCTTGCCCACAGTTGCTTTTTTTTTATCTCAAGCCAGCTTGCTAAAAAGCAACAACATCCAGGACAACGACGACGCTATTTTGACAATTCTTCCATCTCCCGATCATCGCCACTCATATTTATAGATAAATCCGGTAATCTGTAATTTCTTCTGAGATGCAAGCCCCTTCCAAGGGTTCGACCAGTACTGGCGGGCGCGTAATCCACCAGGACTACATTGCCCGCGTACGCTATTCTAATGCATTACCTCCACCGTCCATCCCACCCAAGTTTCTCGGAATTCCCAATACAGGGCTTTCCAGTGGACAGTACACAGCGCCAGGGTTTGCGTCGCGCCTAGCTCGTGAGCAGCCACTCAATATCGAGGTTAATGCGGAGCTTGGCATGCCACTCGATCTCGTCGGCATGCCTGGTATTTTTGATGGCGATGAGAGTTGTGAGTCCGGCGATTTTTTTCTTTCTCGCTGCAGATTTATGGTCTTCATTGTCCGTGAAGCTAATTCTTTCCCTTTGATAGCTATCCAAGCACCTGCCCAAGCACCACCTATACACCCCCATGACCGACCCCTCCTCCGACCACTCTCTACGCTCGGCCGACCCAAGACGAACGAGGCCACAGTTTCTTTCCTTCGGCGTACTGAATACATTTCTTCCGTCACAAAACGCGTAGGTGGCGCTCTCCGCGATCCTCAGGACCACATCCGCCGTGCCGAAAAACGGCCAGCTGCCGAGCCAGACGATTCACCTGCTGCGATCAAGCGCAAGATTGAACGAAGCTTCGAGATAGCACAAGAATACCTCAGAGATCTATCTAAAGTCAAGCACCCCGACGGTCGGTCTGGTATCAAGGTTGTGGATGCCTTCCCTATACTTCCCGACCTCGACGCCTTCCCCGATTCAGGCGCGTACGTGACGATGAAATTCCTCACGAACCCGGTCCAAAGCAAGAATACATACGACTCGCGCCTACTTAATGGTCTTTTTAAACCTGCGCCGAATACAGAGGCCGAAGAGACGGCCTATACGCACGCGCTCGAAGCATGGGAGCGTGACCCAGACAACTACTCAAAGCCTACCCCCATCATTAACTACGATTTTTACCTCAACAACAGTGCGTCAGACGCCGCGCGCTTCCGGGCCAAGTTCGACGTTGACAACCCCGAAAACGAAGAAGACGAGCTCTATCCTAACCAAGGCGAATCTGGCCCATGCTTCCAATTCACGAGACTGCGATCTTACGAAACAGTCAAGGAGACGGAACTCAATCACCAAACCAAATATGACAGCGAGATCCTCCTCGCTTACGACAGTGGTGATATTGAAGGGCAGAAGGCGCTCTGGTACTACCCTGTCATGCAGCGCTCGACAATCCGGCCGCAACGACAGAAGCGCATTGACTTCACCCGTGGGATGGGGCCCGACGAGGAGGTGCAGGTCATCGACCAACTCGACGTCACGGTCCACGATCCCACAGATGAGATGCGGGAACACATGCTCAAGTACAAGGAACATCCCTATGGCTTTGAGGACGAAGAGGCAGATGCTGAAGAGGAAGGGGCCGCCGATAGGGATGTGGGCGGCCGCCACGAACGAACCAACGGAGCATCGAGCCCGTCAAGTGAGGCCGAGGATGCGGACGCTGATGCAGATGACGAGTAAGGCGACTTGGATTTTTTTTTAATTCGACTTCTGCCCTGTGTACAATATACACAGTTAGCAGTACCAAGAGAAAGTGGTAGACACTTGAGAAGGTGGAACAAAATAGTGCTAGTCGGCGGCTCTGACTGGCAGACGGGCATGACGATGATATTTTATGACTATACACTTTTCCTCAAAGTGTTTGGTTGGGCCTCGTGCAGCAATTTTCGGTGCGAGGAGATCAATAAATAATGATACATTAAGAGAAATGAAGACGTATGTGGATTACTGCCATTTTGTTTAAACCGATCTGTTTTGTCCATGCTTGTTTGGCGCGTACAACGGATCGCAAGAATCAAGTATCGAAGCCAGGGAAGCCAGGGAAGCCAGGACATCTATCCCGACGACCAATGAGGTTACTTTACAATTTTCCGCCTAACAGTATGTATCTGTATGTGCCAAATGTACCAGGCGCATGGCAAAATTATATTAGGGAATGCCCAAGGATGAATCGGGAGGGGAGGTAATCCCGTGCTAGTGGGCGTTTAATATTTTTTTTTTGCTATTATTTGCAAGATGTAATACGGAGTATGTGAGAGAAAGGGCGCTTGATTACGGTGTAGTTGGGTGTTTTATTTCATTCGGGCTCCTTTTTCATTGGCCTTCATGGACGGTGGCTGTGCGAATAGTAACATGCCAATCCTTTGGTCTTGACTTGTGATTCCAAACAGCACATCACCCACATTATATCATCATCCTACTTTGTGTCATGAATCTTCTGCTCTAGCAAGCGCCTAGGGCCTAGCCCTTTTTGATGATTATAGCACGGAGTATGGGTGTATTGGGGCAAGGGATGGGAGTAAAGAGAGAGGCGCACGTTTTGTGAATGAGGGGGTGTGGGAATCCCGTCTCTTGGGGAAAGGTGCTGTCGGGAGAATGTGCTCGGTCAAGAATGGCTGGCCAATAATGAGACTCTTATGTCTAATTTATATCTGAAGTTGAGGAGGTTTTTTTTTTTCTTTTTTTACAAAGTGAGGACACGCTCGTGTCAAAAACCGAGGTTGGGAAATGAGACTGGACTGTTGCTCTTGGCTCGGTCAGTTTATCCTGACAACCTCATGCCTGACATGAAGCATCCTCTTTTGTTTGTCTCTTGCCAGTCTTACATGACGTGTGTGTTTGGGCGAGTCGCACATGAGGTTGGGGTTTTTTTGTCCCTAATAAAAAAAGGATGACGACGAGTGTCGAGGGCTTACCCAATTGGGCTAACCCGGCTAGCCGGGCGCTCGTTCTTGATGCGGGTGTGTGCAGTGCGCCCCCTCGGTTTTTTTCGCTCAGCTTGAGGTGGCTCACGGTCTTTTTTTGGGAGAGGGGAAAACCAGATGTTGGCAGCTTGGCAACGGTTCGCAGCCTTGGGGCTGAGCGGATTGTTACATTGCGTTTTTACAGAGTACATCTGGTGATACGTGGCAAGCCGTCGTGCGATTTGGGTTTTGCATGGTGCTTGGGACAAATGTGGCACCTAAAAGAGTGTAAATAATGCGGTCGATATAATAATGCAATTATGGCGAGTACGGAGTACGGGGTATTGCACCTCTGTTGTCTTTTCAAACATTTGGTGGTATGAACTGGATGGGGGGTTTTAATGTTCGCGATTGTTGGCGGCTGGGCGACGACACTTGGCAGTCCCTTGGATGAAGTGGCGATCCTTTAGTTTACAGAGTAGTACTACGGAGTAGTTTGCTGGGACAGCCTTGGTGCCGGGTACAAGTATTAGTTTAGTTCACATGCCCAAAATCCCCGCGGCATACACCTCCGTTCTCTCATGTTCGAGAGGCGTGGGAGGGAGATCAACGGGGATCACCGCCTTAGCAAACCAGGACCATGACATAACCTCTTCGGATCCTGCTATTCTCGGCGTTCCTGGCGCACTAAAGAGTGTTGCGTGGACTTATTTTTAGTTTAGTTGGGACCAAACGTCGATGCATCGCAAGCGGATGCCGTTGGGAACTGTAAACTACTCCGTAAAATCCGTGCCTGAGAACATTGAGAGAAAGAGAAAAAAAGAAGAAAAAAAAAAAAAACAGTCGCCACAGCACACACCACGCGCCGATTCAGCAGAGTGTGTTTGCATTTTATCCCTTTTTATTCTTATTTTCTCTACTCCGTGCACCTACAGATTCCGAAACGAAGTGATTCAGAAAGCTGAGTTCCATTGTGCCAGATGGACATACGGAGTACTCCGTACAGCAAAAGTAAATCATACTTTAGGGGATCCAGCGGGCTCCAGCGGGTACTTGTACGAGAATCAACCAAGACAAAACACATCTCAGAGGCTTCAGTGGCTGGACAAGGAGACAGACGTCTGGGAAGAGACAGTCTCCAGTTGCCAAGAGCAAGTCTCGCCTTGCTTGACAGAAGGGCTAATCAGTGCACTTGTAGTGAAGGCTTGGGGGGAAATTCTGGACTATTGGGGAGTAACAGTGTTTTTTTTTTTTTTTCATAGTCTGGACAGTTACGAGCCTGGGTATCTCGTGTTTGGGGGTTGGCGCCAGGCATGATGTTGTTTGTTTATGTTTCGGAATCCTTTGTCGCTAAAGGGAAAGAACAAAGACCAAGAGACGGAATGGCAAAAGAAAAGAAACAGACCGAAAAGGAATAAAGAAGGGAAAAATACGGAGTAGTAATAATACTAATACAAGTACACGTATGTACTCATTCCTACTCCGTAGAGCAATGGCCACAGCCATCCATGGACAGTTGAGGATGAAGAAGGAACCATGGCAACAGTGGCACACAGAGGGCCCCGACTCTTTAGTGTCAAAAAAAATTGTCTCAATGGTTTAGTTAAACACCAGCCCTCCCGAAATTGAACCTGTCGTGGCGCGCCGTTTGACGCACACTCATACGTTACTGCATGAGTTGTTCGGGGAGGTGGGCGAGTCTGCAGGTCGAAGGTGTCCACGACCGTTTTCAGCATTCCTAATAGGAAAGGCGCGCTTCTTCTTTTTCACTTCTCTCACCAAGGAATTTCGCCGATTCTCCCTAAATGGCAACATGAGTGACACGAGGGGCACATGAGCGACGCCACCGCACTGTACTCCGTGCAGGAAAATTAGTGTAAAGTACGGAGTACATGCGCCTGGGCGTCCTGTGTGGCCCTTCCATGCATAAACTACTATTACTCCGTAAGGCCACCAAATACGGGGTATGCAGTACGGAGTACCTTGGTGCCTGGGCTTGGGTACTTGCGGCCCTATTTATTATTTAGCGAGGGGACACCTGCCTAATAAGGGGGTTAGGGCCCTGAATTTACTTGACGAAGCACTAAAATTTGCCGCACATTTGTAAACTAATACTCTTAAAAAGACCCTTTTCCCAAGTATCTGTCAAATGAAGGGGAAAAAATCACACTAAATTAGAATTGCGGAGCCCATCTGCATCTTGTGCTCCGTACTCCGTGCACCGTCAATTCTAAAATTTCTTCCTCCTCCCAGACAGCAGTTTTCTTTTCTTTTTTTCCTCCCTCTTTTTTTCTGCATTGCCTTTTACCATGAAATTGAGAATGGACAATTTTCTTCCTCTGTTTGGTTCGACAAGAGCGATAATACCAGATATTACGGAGTACTCCGTAGTTTAAACTAGAATGAGGGATCGGACGGCACTGGTGCACTCATCGACAGGGACCCTTGTCCGCGGAAGATCTAAAGAAGGTGAATGAGGCTATGCGCGCGGTCGAATACGGAGTAATACGGGAGTCATTATGATTCTTCTCACTTCTTTTCAGTCAAATTGCCCAATTTCCCTTGACCTATTCATACTGTCTTCATACTGTAGGTACCATACCGAGTATGCTATTCTTGTATCTTTCTCCACGGAAGAGTGGAAATCCACTGAGGCGAACCAGGCACGCCCCCCCCTGGTTCACCGTATTCCACCCACTCCACCCCCTTCCCCCCCCCCAAATAGGTGTAAGACGGAGTACAAGTACGGAGCAGTCTGTTATGAAAGGGGGGAGGCTCATGAGCCACCCTCCTCCACCCCCCCCTTACTTGACAGTACTACTCCGTACTTACTTAAGAGTCGTCCTACTCATCCTTCATCCTTCACTTGTCTCTTGTTTCTCCTTCTTCCCATCACTGCCACTCGCTTTATGTTTCCTATTCTTGAATTCGAATAAGAATACTTACCGACCTTCGGCGTGTTCTCGTATCCTATTCTGTCTCTCGTTAATATCCCTTATTTAAAAAAATTATTTACACCTGTCCTGGGCCGCGTCTTTTTTTTTTCGCTCGCCAAACCTTCGACTCTTTTTTGTTTCTCCAATAAGCCTTCCTAATATCTTTCAACCCTTCGAAAATGCAGACCAAGTTCTTCTCCACGGCGGCACTCTCGCTGCTCGCCGCCACCCTAGTTTCCGGCCAGACCTACACCTCGTGTGATCCCACCAAGAAGGACTGCCCTGCTGACCCAGCTCTCGCTGGCACTGTCGATATTGACTACACCAAGGGCTCGAACGACTTCTTCAAGGCCCTACCCGGCACCACAATCACCTACGACTCCAGCAAGGGTGCCGTCTTCTCCATTGAGAATGAGAAGCAGGCTCCCACCATTGCCAGCTCTGAGTACATCTTCTTCGGCAAGCTCGAGGTTGACCTCCAGGTCGCCCCCGGCCAAGGTATTGTCACCTCGATCGTCCTTCAGTCCGACACCCTCGACGAGATCGACTGGGAGTGGCTCGGTGGTCAGAACAACCAGGTCCAGACCAACTACTTCTCCAAGGGAGACACCTCGACCTATGACCGTGGTGGCATCCACGATGTTTCCGACGTCACCGGTAGCTACCACACCTACACCATCGACTGGACCAAGGAGAAGTTAACCTGGTCCGTCGACGGCAAGGTTATCCGCGAGCTCAAGTACGAGGACGCCAAGGGAGGTAGCACCTACCCCCAGACCCCTATGCAGGTCAAGCTCGGCAGCTGGGTCGCCGGAAGCTCCACTGCTCCCCAGGGCACCGTCGAATGGGCTGGTGGTCTCGCCGACTTCTCCGGCGGCGCCAAGCACGCCTACTACCACCGTGTCTCCATCACCGACTACCAGGGTGGTTCCACCGGTGCCAAATCGTACGTCTACAGCGACCGCACCGGCACCTGGCAGAGCATCAAAATCGACACCGAGAACGGCGCCATCTCGTCCAACTCGACCTCGTCCAGCGGCAGCAGCAGCACCACCGCTTCCTCCACCAAGACCAGCGGCAGCGCCAAGCCTACTTCGACCAGCTCGGACTCTGAGGACTCGGACGACAGCACCACCACAGGCACCGACTCGACCACCGGCTCTGACTCGACCACTGGCTCTGACTCGACCTCTGACGCTGATGCCACCTCGTCAGGTGCCGCAGCCACGATCACGTCGGTCCGTGACAGCGGCTCTGTCCAGACTGGCTTTGCCACCTCGGCCCTCGTCATTGCCGCCATTGCCCTCTTCCAGACTGTCCTATGAACGTAAGCTCGCACTACAGCCCTATGTCAGAGTAGTCGAGAAGGAGATGTTCCTTGCGGCACGTCCGGGGCACTTGGAATTCATTGTCCCATCCCTGATACGACAAGCTGGGAAATACATGAATCCAATGTTCCCTCCGCTCAACCAGTCATTTGTTTTTGTGTATCTTTTGGGGCATGCTTTTTTTTTTCTCTTAGAAACCGTTTGTGTTTATAAGCCATGGCAAAGCATTGAAGACAGGATGATTCGCGCATTGATATTCCCCCATCGTTTTGGACGATGCGTCGTTAGTTGAAGGCTATACGGATGTAATTTGTTGTACAAGAGCCGCCAGCTCATTGGAATACTGAATTTGGATTTTTTCTATTTATCACGCAAGATATCAATTGGGATCAAGAACCTTTATGTTTTTTTTTTACTCTCAAAATTCCCAGCTGCCTAATTGTCATCCTTGATAATTCTTTACCCTACAAGTATTTAAATGCTGAACAGAAAATGGCTGTTTCTTTGACCACTTTGATCACGCCCCGGATTTTGGCTGGTTGTCAGGCTGCTCTCCCACACTGTAAACTAGAATCCTTCGCGTATTACTCTGTACTCCGTAACAATTTCTCTGACAAACGCGCGTCGGGACCACCCCTGTGCTTTTCAGGAGGCTTAGTGCCGAGTATCCCACTTCCCTGTTCATTTTGCTTCTTCTTTTCCTTGTTTGTCAAGGGAGTGGGCACTCTGTGGGGCCTAGGGCGCTTTTCGGAAACAGGGCATCTGTCAGCGGCATCGAGTAGCCGGGCTCATTGCCCTTTCAGACTTTTTTGGGTTCGTTGTTTGGCGATGAACCCCTTTGGCTTAGCCACCCTTGGGGCCTAGTTTCGTTTGGAGTTTGGAGCGAATGCAAACTAATAGGCTTGTGTATGTTGCTTCTCTCAGGATTTGGTACGGGAATAATACGAGGGTATTTGATTACGTACGCAGTAGTTTAAACTAGTTTAGATACTCGGTGGCAGTCCGTTCCCTGGCATGGGGCGATTTTAGTTGGCACCCCCCTGTTGGCAGAGGAAACTCGTCACTTCCTTTTAAGATTACGTCTGTTATCATTGGCTGTCAATGTTGGTCCTTTTACTATTCCGAACTGGACGAATACTGAATACGGAGTACGGGGGACATGTTTTTGGAAATGTCCGGGATGTCTGCCAGGGCAGTTTCCAAAGAAAAAGAAAGAGTTTGAAAAACAAGACATGGGGAGGGGAAATACAAATCTGCTGCTACAAAAGATTTGGTGCTGTTCCAAATTAGACCGCATCAGCAAACTTTGTGTGTGAGGGAGATGTCGAATCATGAGTCGATCGATATTGCTGTTAAGCTGATGAATGTCGCACCGCCAAGACGGAAAACGCCCTTCCCCTTGCACTATGTATCTTCTTTTACCATCGTGTTGGACCGGGTATTACCTCTTGGCATAATCTTTTCCAGAGTTTTTGGCCAGGAGGCCATTCCTACGTATTACAAGTCACACCCTACGGAGTATTAATATTTTAGGTTTGGTGTCGACATTCTAGAAGCTTATTATTGCATGGCTCTTAAAGTTTCCCTACTACTGGGAGAACTCGGATGGCTGGTATTCAATATCGATCGGTCTGCCAAGTTGCGACCGTTGACAGTTGCATGCACTGCCAGTATCTGGCACGTTCTTTTTTTGAGGCATGAAAAGCTGAAATGGAGGTTACGTCTGGTGCACCTTCCTGGAAAAGTATCCATCTGGAAGACCAAGCGTGGGAATGTCGCTGGGGAAGGAACCAAAATAGCACAAGAGAATATTCAAACATGCGAGACTTTGAAAAAGGCTGAAATGGGAAAACAGTTCACTTTTGCAACACGGGGTATTTCTTCTAAATCAAGCTTCGGGGGTTTGCATGCCGAGTCACTCCGAGGGTCTCCACACTTGGCTGGAATCGGAGAGGGGAGGGGCCGTCTTGGTCGCCTTACGTGGTTCGCGGCACCGAAATCTTCCCCTCATCTCACCCCGTTCGCCTTGTTGCTTGCAAATTCCCCGCCCCCCCCCCTTTGGGATAATTTCCCCCGAGTTTCCCTATTTCTCTCGTCGTGTTTCTTCAATGCTCTCAATGCAGTCCAACTAGAAAGTGACAGCTCGGTGGATTGGTGGGTATGGAACAGAAAATGCCCAGTCACAACAACATCACGCGCTTCCATTCCCTCCTGAGAAAGTCGCCGTCACCTCGTATTCTCGCCATATGTGGCGCTGGACTGAGCGCCTCCTCGGGACTTCCGACTTTTCGCGGCGCCGGTGGGCTCTGGCGCAATCATCCTGCACAGCACCTAGCTACGCCCCAGGCCTTCAAGGCCGATCCGGGTCTTGTATGGCTCTTTTATGCATATAGAAGGCATATGGCTTTGGGAGTGAACCCAAATGCCGCTCATTATGCTCTTGCTGCGCTTGCGCGAAGGTTGGATGATTTCCTGTGCGTTTCACAGAATGTGGATAGTATGTTTCTCCCACATCTTCTTAACTTGTCCCTTTTGTGGTGCCCTTCCCAGGCCATTTTCTTTCTTTCTTTCTTTCTTTCTATCCTCTTTTCCATTCATCTAATAAAGGTAAGATCTCTGCCAACGAGCCCAACACCCTCCAGCTCAACTCAAAACCATACATGGCTCTCTCTTCGACGTCCGATGTGCGAGTGAAGACTGCGACTATGTCGAGGTCAATAACATGAAAGACCCTCTCTGGCCAATATTGTCTCCGGCTTCAGCTGATGTGGCTCCCGATAAGACCCTTCCACTCCTCGACCCGTCGAAGCCAGCGCCAGACATTAAGCCCTCCGACATCCCCCGTTGCCCCAGGTGCACTAACAGCGACAATTTACTTCGACCCGGAGTAGTCTGGTTCAATGAAATGCTCAACCTTAAAATGCTGGATGAAATTGAAGCATGGATTGATGAAGGTGTCGACATTGTGCTCGTCATTGGCACATCAAACCAGGTGTCTACATCCATCAACATCATTTCACAAGCAGAATCAGCAGGTGCCACCATTGTCAATATCAATCTCGATGCCGAGACGCCTGCAAATCTTCGCTCATTGCGAGAGGGAGACTTTGCGTTTGGTGGAAGTGCTACCGATATTCTTCCAGTCTTGTTGGAACCTTTGATTGGAAAAATGAAAGAGGACGGGACCTTTGCTTGATCCTAGCTACCGTATTTAACAATTTTATTCAGAAAGCTTATCGTTTTCTATATTGATACGTCATTTGGTTGTACCTTTTCAACCAGTTATTGGTCTTCTTCTGTTGTCGGTCCAAGAAAGTTTGTAGACAGCTTTATCGGAGAGTCCCTCGTAAAGTAGCAGCCACAGCTCCTGCCCCAACGAACAAGAACCCAGCGCAGGCTCGAAACACATCCGTGCCATCCCCGCCCTCACGAGCAAATACCAAGGAGAGAACCACAAAAACATTCAGAGGAATACGTAACAAGCCGTACACCCGCGCCCGGGCTGCGTCGCTCACGACCCGGCCCTTGATCCATCCAATGCACGGCCAATACATGCCCACGCAAGCCTCAAACCCACAAAACAGCCAGAACGACAATTGCTCAGACCGGGGCGTCGCGAGCGATAGCAGGGAGAGGGTCGCAGTGCCCAGGACACCCACGAGTAGGGTAGTGTGATGCAGGCTCGGCTTCGGCGTGTCCATGATGATGTTGAAGAGGAGGGATGCGGCCATCATGGATGCCATGAAACTGGCGAAAATAACGCCGTACGGAAGATGGCCGGCCCCTGGGCTTTGGGAGGCCCGTAGGGCTGGTGCCCAGAAGAATACAAAGAGATACATGGAGCCTTCGAACATGGTGGAGGCTAGGCCGAGTGAGAGAATCTTTTTGTTGGTCAGAATTGCGATGAGTTTAGTGTCATCGCCAGTCTTTCCGGACTTTGTACTTTCCGTCTCTCCGTAGTTTTCATCCTGGACATAGGTTAGAGGACATAGGGACTGGTCGTATTCAAAAGCAGACAAACATATATATACCGAAAGGAAATATGGAAAACTTGAAGAAAAAACAAGACCTACCCATTGACGAACCATGACAGTAGCAGCGAGCCCAAGCAAAGCAATGCTCAAGACAAAAGGCGCCTTCTTAGTCTCGAAAAACGAAACCACCCACTCGCTGACAAGACCGCTCCCAATAGCCACCACACTGTTTAAAGTGCTCATAGTCCCAAAAGTCCGCGACAAGTCGAAGCCCCAGTCCTTGAGGCCCCGATTATGGAAATCCGTCACCATCCAGCTGTCAAACACGCTGAACAGCAAACTTGTGCTCACGCCTCCGAGAACACGGCCCAGAAACAGTAGTGGGAGAGAGGGGATCACGGTGAAGAGGCACGAGGTGGCGTATAGGAGACAGAATACTAGACAGGCTGCACGACGTCCGAATTTGTCGGCCCATGCGCCAACAAAGTAGGCGCCCACAGCGCCTGCTACAAACCCAGTGGTAAAGAGTGTGGATATCGTTTCGGGGGATACTGCGTGTTCATCTCGGTATAGGGAGTAGAGGAATGGGCCCTTGGGGGAGGGAGTTACGATCAGTAAGCGAGGATGGTAAACGAGGATGGTAAACGAGGATGGGTTTTGGGGGTGTGTGGCTCGCTGACCTGTAGCCAGTCTGCTCCCATGACTAGACTGTAGACGAGGTAGAATGCATTTTGTGAGTCAAGGTTGGTATCTTTGCCTTTTGGCGTTTTGTCTGATTTGTTTTGCTTGGAGGTTCGAGATGCGATGAGGGCTGTGGCACATAATGTTAGGAGGCCAGCTAGGTTTCTCTGGTAGGGACCGAACTCCATTTTGTGGAGGGTAAGCTCTCAAGGGCGAGTGAATGGACGGTTTACAAGAGTGCTTTTGAGATCCCGATGGCCGTTGAGAAATATACTTGGCATTCTTGTTCTTGTTCGTAGTGCAGTTTGGAGCTCAATGTCGATAGCAGAACGTGAAAATATGAGCTACCCACTCGGTGCAGTGGGTGGACAGCAATTGGCATAGCTGTCCATATGGGCAAATTAGAAATTACCCGGACGGCCTCTGCTCTTTGTCATGGCTGGTCCCGGCTAGCATTGAAATTCAAGGATCGGTCCAATTTAATCGGTATGAATTGCGATATTGCGTTCTGCAAATCGGCAATTGGAGTTTCTGGATACTTTGTACGGAGTAGATTGTTACTCACGAGGTGACACACGAGTACAAGTGCCACAGGCTGGCAGATACAAGGCCCAGTAAGACAGACGCCCGCGAGCAGGGAGTGAGTACAAGACTGTAAACTAAAACGAAGAGAAACGGTGGCCCGCCTGGTGCGTTTCAAAACAGGCCGGCCAAATCCCGATCTCTGCTACTAGAAGTCGCGTGACACAGCATTGGTATGTCATGAGGACAGCAGTGCAATGTTCCGTCTCGTGGTACCTGGATAGGCAGCAGGGAAACAATTACGCAAAAGTGGACGAGAAGGAAAAAAAAAACACCAAGTTGAGTAATCTTGCCACTTAGAGACACATGTCAGAGAAATATCAATGGTGAGGTTTTCAGACTGCAGTAGTAGGTGCAGCGCAGTCCCGTGATAAAAATGTTGTTTGTTCTACATGCACAGACGTGCTCGAAAGTCCGTTGGGTTTCTCGAGGTTTCTCGACCGAGCCAAGCTCGTAGGTCCGAAAAAATGACCTTCTCTACTACTGTATTCCGTAATAGCACCGAATCGGCTTAGGATAGATGGAATAAAGACAAGATGACGACATGGCTTGGGTGTCTGGCAGCGAGAACAGGCATGCAAACTACGGAGTAGACGGAGTAGAAGGAAAGGATCGGGTTGGGAGGGGATGCTGATCCGGAACAGGTCTAGCCCCTCAATGTACTCCAATTTTGGGTGGCCCGAGTTCGTGTCAGCCGCTCACTTGTGCTGGTACCCAAAGCTAACTGCTAGCAAAAACCCCCAATATGGCTGTAAGCTAGTGGCTGGCCACTACTGTACGTAAACTATTGTGCTGTAGTTCTGGCCCGCCCCATCCCGCATGCAGTAAAATCGGGACCATCCTCCGTATGCACTGGCAACTGGCTACAGCGCCCCCCAAAAGTCCATGACTAATAATTCCGTCTCGTTTTCTCGCCAATCCCACCTTGAAACTCCCCTCATCTTCTCCCTTCGATTGCCATTATCGCCAACCAACCTTTTCAGTTTCGAACTTTACCTTGCGGAAACAGCATACACACAGACACCGAGACCAACAGACCATACAGACCAACTTCTACGAAAACACCACCTTTCGAGGTGATCTTGGTGATCTTGCTCTTCCTTACTCGTGTAGCAGAAACAGTATAGAAGGTTCACTCCTGCTTTGCTCTTATCTTGGCCGTCACCCCGCCTTGAACCCCGCCACAACACGCATCACCGATTTCGATTTCGACGCCGACGCCGACGCCTCGAGCTTACCGACCGAAAATGAGTAGCCCTCGACGAAGGATTGAGACTGATGTATGCGGCTTCTTTTTCCACAACCCTTTTTTTTCTTGCTTTTTTTCTTCCTTTTTTTAACGCTGCCTTTCTTGAGTCTTGCCTACTCCCGCCACACCCAAGCTTGTTCCCATATTCTTCGTCTATTTGGAGTGACCTCAACATTGGGAATGCGTACTTCAGAAGCAAACTGGACAACTCACTCCCCCCCCCAACGCCACATACCCAATCTTTGCTTGATCCCTAAGAAAACCATGGCATTTCCCGCTCAATGCGCTGACATTGTGTTGATAGGTCATGAAGTACGCTCACCCACCCACCCCCCGCCATTCCCTTTGCTCCGAAAAGAGCCAATCCGAGCCCACCCCGCTCCTATAGACGTGTCTAACAAAAACTCCCTTATTAAAAAGGATGATGATGAGTGACTTTGAAGTCACGCTCTGCGATGGAAACAGTAGGTTTTACTCTAGTCCCCAAAGTCCTACATCGTATTGGGTATTGACTAACACGCACCAGTGTAAGATATTTCCCCCCGAAACTCCCCAGCACGCGAATGCAACGGTGCCTGACCATTCGGTTCGTCTTGCGCATTCAGGCAGGAATTTTATGTCCGGTTCAAGGGACCCGTCGAGAGTAAGCATTCCGTGCACAAAGCTAGCCCCTGCGACTAACACGAGACTGTTTCGTAGCGCCCTTCGAGGGTGGGATCTGGAAGGTCCATGTCGAGCTCCCCGACCAATACCCGTATAAGTCTCCTAGCATCGGCTTCGTGAACCGAATTTTCCATCCCAATATTGATGAATTGTGAGTCTCCTCACTCCTTGCCCATCGTGGCCGATGAATGACGCTCGTTTCCATTTCGAGCTAACCGCCCTTGTAACACCTCAGATCCGGCTCGGTTTGTCTCGACGTCATTAACCAGACATGGTCGCCCATGTTCGACATGGTGAACATCTTTGAGGTGTTCCTCCCGCAGCTGCTTCGGTACCCTAACCCGGCCGATCCTCTGAACGGCGAGGCGGCTGCCCTATACCTGCGGGAGCAACAAAGTTACGATGCCAAGGTCAAGGGTATGTACAGCCCCGTCGCTGCCTCGTGTGTTCGTCTCTCTTCTAACCCCTGCGCGTATTTTGCTCTTTTTGTAGAATACGTACAAAAGTATGCCACTAAGGAGGCTGCAGACGAAGCTGGAGAAGAATCCGACGACGACGACGACATGTCCTCAGTTGGCAGCTTCGGCGATGACGATGACGACGGTCCAGCTGGCCAGATGGACGATGTCCAATGACGGTCCTGCCGACATACTACCCCGGGATTTTGACGGGTTACAAGGAGCGTAATCGGCGCATTGGCGAAATTGGTGCATCTAGAAATCGTAAACAGCGTGCTATGCCACGGGGCGTGCTCTGGGATTGACTTGTTTTTTTCTATTTCCTTCTTCCCTCTCCTCTCATTTCTATCATTCTCTCGTTTTGATGTTTCTTAACCTGGTGTCTTGGGGGCTTGGCGAATGGGCATTCTTCTTTCTGTTCGAGTGTTTTTATTCAATACTATCCCGATATTTCCGCCTTTGTTTTCAGCACAGAGTCTATCTGCCCTGGGCTTTGGACCCTTGGTCTTCCTCTTCACTACTGCTTTTCTAGCAACTAGTTTGGGAATGTTGCAGTAGCTCTAGCACCTTGGGGTATTTTCTGTTTTCTACTTACGTTCATCATAGGCTTCACATGTTTCAACCGCCGAAGCCTTTGCTGTAAATGGCAAGTGAGGCAAGGGTGCACACATGTCAATACAAAATGTTTATTCCCTCCAATCTGGACTCTCCAACATTACAAAGACAGTTACCTTGTGTAATCATGAATTTCAGTGTATCATTTAAATCATTATTCTAGTCCGGTAAGTCGTATACAAAAAAAATACAAAAAACAAAAAAACAAAAAAACAAAAAAAGAAAGAAAAGAAACTAAGTATCATGGATACTATAAAGGCTCATCAAATGCCAACACTGTCTCCTGTTGGTGCTATGGCCTGCCCAGCCCAGCCCAGATCCGATGTTTTCCAGCTTAAGCAGCATGGAGTTGTCAAATTATATATCATCATAAAGGTCCGAATGCAATCCAATCAATCCGAGTCGTAGCCGACCAACGCGCTGGTAACAGCAGCCTTGGACGTCCCAGAGGGACCAGCCTCGGTCTCACCGCGACGGTGCTCGGGAGGCGGCGAGTCCCTTGCATGTCTCCTCTTGACACCGGCGATCCTCGGTCTCGAAAACGAGGGCTCCGAGCCGCCGAGGAACGGATCGCGCGCGAGGCGGGCGTTGCTCGCAATCTCCGATTGCAAGGCGCTGGAATTCGCGCCGGATTTGGGGCGCGCGGCGCGACTGGATCTGGATGGTTTCGAAGTCGCGGAGCGGGAATTGGTAAAGAGGGGGAGGGCGGAGGCGGAGCGCGCCGGGTTTTCGTTTTCGGGGGGGCGGAAGTCTACTAGCGAGGCGCGGAGGGCGTCGGATTCGGTGGAGGGGACCAGGTCGATTCCCAGACTCATTCTGTCTTTTAGGTTTTCGTCTTGGGCGGCGAGGCGCTCGAGTTCCTTGCGCTCTTGGCGGAAAGTCTTTCGGAGAGCTTGGTTGCGCGAATACGGATCGTCCCACGCGCGGGCGGAAAATTCTTCTAATTCTGCTATGCGGTCGGCGGCGGCGGCTAGGACCGCGCGGTCCTCGATTGTCTTTTCCAGGTGCGAAAAGGCGCTTTGGCGAAGGGCGTCGCGGTCCGTCGGCGGGACGAGAGAATGGGCATCATCACCCGTGTCGCGGCGCGTGCCGCCGTGAACCACGACGTAATCCGTGTTTTGGGGATCGGTGCGGATTTCCAGTTTGCCGCCGCAGTCGGCGTGGCGGATTTTAAAGGACCAGATGGGCGTCGAGTAGTAGTTTCCGACTTTTTGCTTCTCGGCGTTGAAGCGCACGCCCTGCGCTATAATGGTCGGCTTCGGACACGTGCCGCACCAGACGGGGAAGGGCATTTCGAAGCGCACGGTGAGGATACCCGGTTTGCGGGCGCGGGCGCCGAGGGGGTGTTTTTTGTGAAGGCGGTTGCCGCTTATGACGCCTTCTTGGTCTGGCGGGACGTAGCGTCCCATGTTGAAACCCTGCATCTTGCGGGCTTGAGTCGAGGGACTCGGAAGAGGGGGCTAGGATATTGGATTGGGATGGGATGGGGGATTAGCATTGTTGGCGATGCGGTGGATGACGATGCATGGGTTTTGCTGCTGCTCGGCGAAGCAGAAGTTTAAAGAGTGCATCCCCGTCTTTTTCTTTTCCTACATCCCCTAACCCAGAAAAAGTTGATGAATAAAAATCGTGCAGCAGGCAGACCGTGGGGGAAAATGGTGGGGTAGTTGCTGACTAAAACCTCCAACTCAACTTTCACCTGAAAGCTTCACTCATTAACTCCGTATTCTGATCTCTAGCCTCAAGAGTCATGAAGTGAGGTTCGAGACAATAGTTGAGGTCCTCTCGCGGAATATGCTGGGTTGTATAATCCTTTCATTTACAAAATAGTAATCCGTAGTTTTAGAAATATCTCTTTTCACTATGTAGTTTTTAAAAACTGCGGTCTGGTTAGGCTTGCCACTCGAAAGAGAATTAGAGTGCATGCCTCTTAAAATTGCAGACGACACACACACACATACTGGTAACAGCAATGGTAGGGTCAACGATGTCGCCCGCCATCACAACCGTTCTCGGCCCTCCAATGACGCACCCACAACAAACCTCGGGTTTCGACAGAGTAAACACTATTATTAAAACAGTGTCAGAAAAAGACTAACACAACCGCTTGTGGGCCGCGGTAAATCCACAGTCCTTGTCCCTCAAAAGGCCGGTACTTGTTGATGCCACCCATTTTAGACGGATTGAACATGTACCTTTTCACTCTAGTCGCATCCAGGAAAAAAAACCATCGCGGGGGACTCGAAAATACGCTGTATCTTTGATCATAGAGACTTCATATTTAAATTTCGCTGCGCTCTCTCGTCTAAGGTTCGGGGGAATGGATCTTCTTACCCCTCAATCTCAAAATCTGGCTTCTCCTCATTCTTGCCTGAAAACCATTCCTAACCTCCTTTCCGCAGCACATCTCTTTTCTCTGTTGTCTCTCACTCCTTGTACACTACCCGATTGGGTTATATTGGCACATGCATGAGTGAGAAAGCTTACGGAGTACACCCGATCGAGCCCGTGTCACACGGCACACCGTCATTGGAATTGGATACTCAGAAGAAGAGTTCGGGTCAAATTTATATATCCGTTAATCATTCCCTTTAAGCCCTCTCATCTCAATTCCGTTTTCACAATCATTCCACACCATGTCACTCCTCCGGACTAGTGTGGGACGCTTCAGATGTTCACGTCTGGCGGCCATTCAGCCCTTGACACCCTTTCTCCAACAAATACGGCACAGTTCCCACTCGCCCATGGGCGCATCGCGGGAAAATGCCAGAAAGAAGATTACACTGGGCACGCTCCGCACCATGTACAAGAAGGGTGACCCGATTGTCATGGTCACGGCCCACGATTTCCCCAGTGCCCATGTTGCTGATACTGCCGAGGTGGACATGATTTTAGTCGGCGATAGTCTGGCAATGGTCGCGTTGGGGATGGAGGATACGAGTGAGGTTCTTCTGGATGAGATGCTCCTCCATTGTCGGTCAGTGGCTAGGGCAAACCCCGCCGCCTTCACTGTAAGTTCCGCCGAGAGCCCCTTGCCCGTCTTTCTACTAGCTGCATGTGGCTAATGTTTGCTTCTTCAAGGTTGGTGATCTTCCGATGGGATCGTACGAGGTTTCTCCCGAGCAGGCCTTACAAAGTTCCATCCGTATGATCAAAGAGGGCCGGGTACAGGCCGTGAAGCTCGAGGGCGGCGAGGAGATGGCGCCTACCATCAAAAAAATCACGAGCGCTGGTATTCTGGTTCTAGGTCATATCGGTCTGACACCACAGAGGCAGCACTCGCTCGGGGGGTTCCGTGTCCAAGGCAAAACCTCCGCCGGTGCACTCAGTGTTCTTCGGGATGCATTGGCCGTTCAAGAGGCCGGTGCCTTCGCTGTTGTCGTTGAGGCTGTTCCTTCCGAAGTCGCCTCAATCTTGACAGAGAAACTCTCGATTCCCACTATTGGTATCGGCGCTGGCGACGGATGTTCCGGTCAGGTGCTCGTACAGATTGACCTTACGGGAAATTTCCCCCCCGGAAGACACCTAGCCAAATTTGCTAAAAAGTATGGTGACGTCTGGGGTGAGAGCTTCAGGGCCATCGAGACATACAAGAACGAAGTCAAGGCACGTTCTTTCCCCGCGCCCGAGCACACATATGCGATTTCCAAGGAGGCCTTGGAGGCTTTCGAGAAAGATGCTAGAAAGGTTGGTGGCGACAGGTGACCTTGTTGTCATGTCTTGAAGAGGAGGATTGGTAGTAGCATTTTGCATGGCGTTAATGGTTCTCTGTAAGCATTTAAATAGCATCTAGAGAAGCTGGCTTGTCGGATTGTTTTCCTCGTTAGCATCAGAAGGACTTTCCTTGTTGCAGTTATCTCCATTATAGCGGGTTTAGAGCCATAAATATTTCAAGATTCTTTCTTTCCGCCATGCCATATCTTCGAGTCTAATCTTCCAGCGTTCCCGGTTGGTTGGGCGATGCCTCATAAGTATCAGCCAAAGGCTGGCGTCATAGAATAAGACACGATTAACTGGTCATTGCTGTTTTTGAAACACTGTAAATGATCCTGTCAGCTTGTCGGCGGGCTGACGGAATTTGGACAGCTAGAAAGTCATATCGAAACATACGCGGTGTAAATTGCCCACAACTTCATCCAGCGACGGTGCAAAGGAGCTATTGACGTAGAGGAATACGCTGTCTGTGTCCTTGACTCGTAAAATTCGTCGAAGATAGGCCACCACAACCTCGAATTTCTGAGTCGAACTGATCTTACCCACTTCCTTCTTGGGAGGTAAACCTGGAGCCGACCCGACGGGTTTGAAGCGAACCGCCACTTTTTCTTGCGGGAAATTGCCCGCAGATGCAAGAGCGGCGGAGACATCACGGTCGAGTGTCGTCAATATAGCACTGGCAGACATGGTGAGGGGAATATCCGGGGAAGGGCTGTCCCTATCCAGGATGGGGGGCGTTCCTGGCGACGGCGAGGACGCCATGTTGAGCTTCTGAGAGATGACTAGCTGGTCTATGTCGCTTTCTCCGGCAAGTTCCCGCCTGGGTGTCTGTTTGACGAAAGAGAGCTGGATAGAACCCGACGGCACGTTGTTCGGTTTCCTCAAATAAATTCCATGCTGTCTTTTTTTTAAAAAAAAAAAATAAACCAAGGAGGGGAGTCGTCGAGAACTTACGATATCCAGCTTGCCAGCTTCCCACAATGGAAGGGGCAGTCAGTGAATCTCATGCCTCGCCCCCACATTACCTGGAAATTGAGTGTTCGATTAGTGTCGAGTAAAGATAAGCACTGTAACAACACACTGTGCTGATTGATCCTACTCCGTACATGTAACCAGTCGATTTCAACAACAGGTGTAATAAAAGGTAGCAAATTCATTTAGGTTGAAGATATGATATTATGCCTCAAGGCAGTATTCTTCGCTCATATGAAGAAAAAGGGAACAAAATAATACAGGAACTTGACGGTCTGTGCCTCTTCAAGGCGAAGAACAACCCAGCTTTTCTCGACTTTACAGTCATAAAAGGAGTGTGTGGGCAGCTTCTCTTAAATAGAATATTCCCGTTTTTAAGGTCGAAAGTTATATTGCTTTTCTTTATCCCAATACATGTGCTATCCAGGACTTTCAGTCGCCTAAACAGGTATGCTCTGCCCCTCCCTACACACGAGCTACCACCCAAGAACGATAAAGCATCCGGCCTGCTAAACCGATTCTTTATTTCGTCAGCGTACAAATCCTCCTGTTCGTTGACCTTCGGCACAATCAATCCAAACGACTATCCAGCCTCCCTATGCGTATGTAAGTCTTTCCTGTTCTACGGAATACACGCTGCTTACGTACGGCTTGAACACATTTGGGTTCAGCCTCGGAGAGTTTCGGCGATTCTGTAAGGGGATTGGTGAAGCGCGCCTCCAACGTGTTCAGCATGTCGAGCTGCTCTGGGTCAGTTCCGGCACTTCATTGGTGTCATTATCAAACTTTGTGTAAGTCTACGGGGTTTTCTAGATGCGAAGCGAGAGTTGAAGCAGATTTTCAATGCGATACAGTGCCAGATGAAAAGACTGCGCACCCTGGTGCTTTACATCAACGAAGTTGGAAATAAACATATCGGTAGGTGCCAAGAGCCCAAGAAGACAATCCTTCAGCTGGCCCAAGCCACAGACGGCCAGCCCAATTTTCGGTTGACCCGAAGTTTGTGCTCCATGCTTGGCATGGACTACATATACCAGCTCCACGGCCTGAAATCCATTCGTGTCTTCGACTTTCAGTTGTGGATCAGCAAGTCCGCTATCAAACCCATTCGAGATTGAGTTTTCTCGTGGACCTTGAAACTTCCACGATGAGGCCTAAGCCCGACCATGCACCAGAGGAGGAGAAGTTGGCCAACTTGAAACATGTTTTCGGAGTCCTTATCCCCGATGACAAAATGCTCGAGGCCACCAAGATTTTTTACGAAGAAACTTTTCCTAGCGTCTTTGACTTTTGTAATGGACGGTGGCATGTGAAAGAAGCTTTCCTTCGGCCATAGGCAAACTTACACAATCAAGAAGCCAGAGGACAAGTGGAAAGCAACCTACCCATAGATGGCCACAGTTAGCGAGATAGACACCAAGAAAAGAAACACCATTAGCCAAGCTGTTCCATTAACACGAGATAGTAATGTACATAAACTACTCCAGAATAATCTATAGAACGCCCCTGCTGGATGCTGCCAAAAAGAGTATGATGCAAACACAACCGGCCAAAAAGAACGTGCTTCCAAATGATGCTTATGCTCGAAACCACTCTACGCTTATTGCTCCATGCTGCTGTCCTTTCGTGGACGGTCTAAGAGGGCTAAGAGGGCGTCAAGCTCAACCCAATTCTCTGAAGATTCAGCAAACTTTCTATGTTTCCGCGAGACAATATGCTAAAAGAAGATGCAAGTTAGCGTGCGTATAAAACAGAGTTTGGAGAGGGGGCGAAATGTGTTGTGTCAACAAGCAGGGACTTACCTCGTCAAAGTCTCGGAACTTATCCTGGCAGTTTTCACAGTAGCCAGGCTTCATATCCCGTTTGCTCTTCTGGGGCGCAGTCTGCGAACGCATAACTGCCGTCTTCCTCTCCTGGCCCTCGTGCTCCTCGATCAAATCGAGCAGTCTCGTCGCAGGCTTGCCGACGGAAGCCAGTCTGCTAGATGGGCCCTCCATGCTCTGCTCGGTCCCAATGCGACGAGAACTAAGATCCTGTGATGTCGGGGCGCCTCGCTGTAGCACTTTCCGCTGTAGGCAGTGGACTTCTCTCGAAGTACCTGCCTTAGCTCCATTGATGCCTGACGTAGATGATATCATCTGCGAACGAATGGCCGACGTAATGTTTGACGGCTGCACACCTGAGGCTACAGGCTCACCAGCAAATAGGCGACCCGTGGCCGGCCGGCCAGTGAAGAAGTTTTGATTCTGCGACGCGAAGTCGGTATTGGTCTTCGAAGATTGTTTTCCCGGGTTAAATATATCCAGCGGTCGAACAGCTGTCATCATCTTATTCTGAGAATCCGTACTCTCTGCGAGAACATCGCCAAACTCTTCCCGGGTTCGCTTTCCCGTCACGCGGCGTGGGGACAGGGGAGCTTGGGCCTGTAACACGGGCGCCTTTTCAAGCACGGGTTTGGCCGAACGGGACCGTTCTCGTTGTCTCCGACTATCTCGGTCGCCCACGTCGACCTCCTCGACAAAGGGGCAACGGCCTCGTGTCACACTGCGAAACTGTGGCCACTCGCCATCCGTCTTATCAGCCACCTTGGGGTATTCCCGAACCATAATGGGTTTTTGCTTTTCATCCATGTCATAGACATATATGTAGGGGCCCTTGAAATAATGAAGCTCGCGGCTAACGGCAGTGGGGTCACGATCCGAGGGGCCGTTGATTCGCTCGTGTTGAAGCAGCTGCGCAAGGCTAGGCTCTTGCAAGCTACGCGTCGTCGAGAAACCACGTACGGCTCCATTCTTTCCACTGTAAGTCGAATACGAATCGACTTCCATCATGGCCGAGAGCATCCTTTGCAACTTTTCCACGGAATATATCTTCTTGCCCATTTCTTGAGCTCTGTGGAGAACATCTGTGTTGCGGGCAGGCCGGGCGGGCCGTACAGCCTCTTCCTGCACATGGTGGACTCGCCGGGAACCCATGTCGAGCAAAAGTTTTCGCCGGGCTTCCGAAGATCGGTCGAGGAGGGAGGGGTTGATAGTTTGGGGCTGTTCTTGGACGTCGTCATCCTTATGATTGTCGTTGTCGGCGGCATCGTTTCGACTCAGTCTCTCCGTCGGCGGCACAGGACGACCCGTGACTACGGTGGTGACATCGATGGAGAAGAACTTTTCCTCGCGCTGGGAAACAGGAAAATAAAACGGTGAGCTGGGTTGTCTTTTATCAAGTCGGGGGAAAGGGGTATGGAAGAAAGAAACAGCACCAAGCACCACGGAAGGGGCCGAGTGGCTGGGCAACTTCCGACACGTCAACTTACAGCACCATAAAAGACAATCTGCTTCACTAGCTTAGCCCGGACGTCATTCGGAACAGCATCGAAGTAAAAGACGCTCTTTGGGAACCTCTCCCGTTGTTGTTTCCGCCAGTTGAGAATCTGGTCGTCTGTCGCCTTCCTCGATGATTCAGCGCCGCTGGCCACACTAGCTGTAGAGGCAGTCGAGACCGGTGCAGCAGCTGCCAACCTTTCTTTTGGTTGGATCCGTGTGGACCGCTGTTGCGCGATTGTTTGGGATCGTGCTCGGTCCAGGGGGGATCGCATACGTAGGGAAGGGTTGTCGAGCATCTGCTTCTTCATCGGCGGAGGTTGGCCGTATGCCTCTTCCCTCTGCGTGTTGGCAAACGACCTCTTAATCTTGTTATGGCCGGCGAGGGCGGCGGCGCCTCGCAAGGGAGAGTTCGCAACATTGGGATTGTTGGATAAGGGGGCCCGGCGTGTCGACATGACGGAGAGGGGTGCCGGAGTTGGTGATAGAGATACTGTTGCCATATATTGTGTGCGTGTAGACCGGAGGACGGAGGTCTGGGACTTGGAGGGAGCTTTTGGTAAGTGTGTCGAGCCCTGCGTTGCTGCGTCCCTCGGGCCTGGGCACGCGATGGACGGGGGCCTGGAGTGGGGGGAAGGAGACGGGTGAAAAAGCGAGAAATATGTTATGCAGACATTAGAGAGATGAATGAGGGTATCTGAAAAGCTGAAAAGGAAAGAGGGTGAATGTGACGCGCCAGAAACACAAAAATCAATGGGCAAGTGGTCGATTGAGCCTTCTCTGCAATATGGTACGCGAGAATACGAAGGCAATACTGGACAAGATGACACGAGATGCTCCCCCTTGAAAAAAAAATGCTGGAAAAAAGAGGGAAATAGGAAAACGCAATCTGCCTTCAAGAACAAGTTCTCGCTCCTGCACTCTCACTCAGCTTTCGTTTCTCTCTCACACTCGAAGTCAGGAGGGGTGATGGTAGAGGGGGGAAGAGAAGAAGGTGTGGAGAGCTGTCACGGTTGTGGGAGGTTTTTGCAGTGTGTGGTTTTTTGGGCTTTGTGATGGAATCCTGGTATGGTACAGAGGTACACAGGCGTTAGCTGCTCACGCGTGTCAACACGGCTAGACCAAATGTGGGGGGGTTTCCTGGTCCGCAAACAACGCACTGACCACTTTCCGCCTGGCAACGGCGCCTCTGAACTTACTTCTACTCGCTGGAATAATGTACAGAGTAACCTGGACGGGGAAACGTAGTGGTACCGAGCTAGAAAGATGGTGGAGGAATAGGAAATTATCATAACAAAAGAGAAGAAGAAGAAGAAGAAGAAGAAGAAGAAAAAAAGACGCACTTGGAAATTGTGATCGGTCATTGCTCTACTCAGGCGGAACTAACATGTCTCGTCAGAAATCAATACTGGGCCGTAAAAACGCAATTGAAGTTTAGCATTCAAACCTAACAGCGGGAAGAAAAGACTAGAGCCTGTTCTGAGTACCTAGAATCTTCACTGGTTCCAGCCGGGTTTTTAGAAGCTTTAACCTTACTCAAGCCTTGGTACACGGAATAAATACACTATCTTTTGGGGCACACACAGACTATTTTCCTGGTCTACCAATGGCCGACATAGGGCTCTCCTGCATTACCAGCCACTGAACCCGGTAAAAAAAAAGCATCACCTAGGGTACTCCGTACAGCTCACAGCTCACAAGGGATCCGACGTGCCATATCATGTGAAGGATACAAACACTCCTCGGCCCTCATCTTGTGGGCGACAATGTGTATCAAGTCTACCCGTACAAATACGGAGGGAGTACTCCGTATTGTGCTGGTCTGAATGTTATCTGCACAAAGTCATCTCCCGAGCAATAATTCAGATTCATAATAGTACAGTAGCTTCCTTGCTTCGGAGGAGGGGCACTCGAATCCAAAATACGTGTACGGGCCATGTGGAGTCGTGGAGCTTCAAAACAATTACGGAGTATTTGTTATCAAATAATAACCTGCAGTGTACTCCGTAATATCACCGCTCCAGCCTTGGGTGTCCTGGCGTCAACAAAAACACAACCTTTTGTCATCTGGTTCCATAAACACCCCATGAGTCCTAACAAGAAATAAAAATAAAAATGAAAGAGATTAGACAGCTTGCCTCTGTTTACACAGTGCTGTACTTCGCTCTTCTCGTGCATAGATGGCACATTGACCTATGATTTCAATATCTGTACAGATAAAATACCCGTACACGGCACCACTGCTCCAAGCCTCATTGCCATCAGAATTAGGCTTAAAGCAAAAGAGTGTGGTTTGCGATGTCATCCTTTACCACTAGTACTCCGTAAAGCATCGACATCGACGTCCTGCACGTCCTGCACCAGACGAGACGGGCAGGGACGGCGAGTGGCGGACTCCACAAAACCGGCTAGGCAGAACGAGAGTACCTAGTGAGAGTACTCCGTCGTGAGAGCGGTATGGGATCCCCCGGCGGGAGTTAGGAGCAGGCCAACAAAAAAAAATAGTCACAAGGGGGTGGAGAACTTGGCTGGCTTGAAACTGTGCATCGTGCATTCCGAGTCTCTTCCTGGCCTCGCCTGGATTGAAAATTCGGTCACAGGATATCCATTTTTTATCGTTCTTTAATTTGCCATCTTTGATATTTTAACTTCGTATTTGTATTGTGTACCGTGGCATTATTGCTAAGGGATAACAAGCGGGCCATTCACCTCCGGCACTTTTCTCATCTCGGGTATGAAAAAGGGTTTACCGATATCTTCGATAACTCCCTCCGCGTATAGACTTCGAGCGGCCAGTAGGACTCGCTCGCTCGCAATGGCCTTGCCACGACAAACTCTTCTTCCCCTTGCACTAAGGGCCGCCCCTTCTGGGAGGGTAGCCAGCACCCAGTCCGCTCGGCCGGCATGTCGATGCCTTACCCCTTGCTCTCATCCACAAGCTACGCGAGAGCCGCTCACCCTATCTCAAACTACCTCAAAAAGATGGTCCTCCTCATCAGTATCGGTGGATGCATCTATGTTCCGCTATGGCCAGCCAGTCCATGAGACACACCCCCATATCTTAGGCCCCGGCCAATGTGAGTCCACCTCCGAAAACTCATACCCGAAGCATCATCCTTGGCTTACATGCCGTCCTTCCAGTGACTGTGGGAATTTCAGCACAAGAGTACGCCGACAGGCGTGCCCGTCTTGCTCAACGGCTTCCGGTAGGTGCCGTGGCCATCCTCCAAGGAGCCGACCTCAAGTATCGCTCTGGTGCCGTCTTCTATCCCTTCCGCCAGGAGTCCAATTTCTTCTACCTGACGGGTTTCATGGAAGAAGACGCCCTCGCCGTAATCCAAAACACCGGCCACGATATCGAAGACTACCACTTCGCTCTGTATGTGCGGCCCAAAGAACCAAGTGCCGAGCAGTGGTCTGGCCCGCGGACCGGCGTGCAGGCCGCCCAAGACATCTTCAATGCCGATTCCGCCGGAGACATCGCCCAGGCGCCCAAGCTACTAGAACCCTTACTCCGCAATGTCAATTCCATCTTTGCCGATATCGAGCCTTCGAGACCGGGCAGCCCGGAGAGCCTCCTCCGCAAACTCATTTACGGCCCAGACTCTGTTGTCCCGCGGGGTACCTCCGTTCAACCCCTCCGCCATCACGTGCATGCCCTCCGCAGCATCAAGAGCGTAGCGGAAATCGCACTGATGCGCGCAGCCGGAAAGTACTCAGGCCGTGCCATCACCAATACCATGCGCCAACGTTTTACCAAAGAACGCGACCTCGAGAGCTATCTCGAATACGAGTTCAAGAAGAACGGCTGCGACGGCTCAGCTTACGTCCCCGTCATCGCCGGCGGCACAAACGCACTGTGCATCCACTACGTCCAGAACAATGACGTGCTCCGCGACGGCGACATGGTCCTCGTCGACGCGGGCGGCGAATTGGGCACGTACATCACCGACATCACGCGCACCTGGCCGGTCAACGGCAAATTCAGTGCCGCGCAAAAACAGCTGTACAACGCCGTGCTGCAAGTCCAACGCCAATTGGTATCCCTCTGTCACGTCTCCGCCAACAACACTCTAGACGGCCTCCACGCCGCCGCATCCACAGGCCTACGCAAGAACCTCGAGGCCATCGGCTTCGACATGCGCGGCAACGCGATGGAGGTCCTTTTCCCCCACCACGTCGGCCATTATATCGGCCTGGACGTCCACGACACTCCCGGGCTTCCTCGTTCTTTGCCGTTGCAAAAGGGCATGTGCATTACCATCGAACCTGGCATCTACGTGCCCGACGACGAACGCTGGCCCGCTGCTTTCCGCGGTATGGGCGTTCGGATCGAGGACTCGGTATGTGTGGATGACAATGCCCCGCTGATTCTAACTACGGAGGCTGTGAAGGAGGTTGATGACATCGAGGCTCTTTCCACATAAGCTCGATAGTTTATTGCTTGTCTTCTTTCAATTACTCCGAAACTCTCTCCCCATTTGATACTTTATGTTCCTATTTCATCCATCTGTTTTTATGTCGCTTAGATGTTTATCCTTGACACCGATCGTTAGCTTTTTTGTACTTTAATCATTACATCCTTCTCCAAGAGATGACAATTTATTCCGTCATATCTCAAAAAGGATGAAATCATTTCACCGCCAGAAAAAAAAAACCTCTATAAATGCATGTCTTGTAATACCGTAATACCGACATGAACACCGCGTCTCGAAAGCATGTTGTGCTCGAAAATAAGACAAGAGGTAAAACAGCCCGTACATGCCCATGCCTGACCGCCACTCCACTACCAGAGTTTGGGGCCGAGACGAATCATAAACGAGGCAAAACATCATGTCACGGAAATAACGTGACGCTGGGAAATTGTTTAACACTTTCCTGGGGGAAGCGTCAGGCATGGTAAAGTAAGTGTTGGAGATCTAATTATCCAAAGAACCGAGATATTGATATATTGATGGAACCATAAGAGGTAAAGAAAATAAGGAGAAAAAGCGCAGTGAATGAAACCTCGCTTTCCGACAAACAAATACTAGTGGGAGAAATGTTTAAAAAAGTGTGAGTGAGAATGTTGGCTCATTGGGGTCATGAACTGTGAGGCATCCGAGTATAAAAGAAGCCGAGATGCCAAGGAGAAGATAAGCAAGACGAGTATTTTGTTTGGGCGAGGTTTCGAATTTTGGGAGGAAGTGAGTGGTATCAGATGAGGAGGAGTCCTGAGAGGGCGTATGATATGAGAGGGGCGTGGTTGTGAAGGGTACAAGAATTGGCGACATCTTCGCCAGAATCAACAGAATCCACGGGGATCGAATAGACTTCGGCTGTAGTTTGGCATCGGGAAGGGTTGTCTGGCGGTCGCATTTAGAAGTTGTTCAAAGGCTTGCAGCCTTCTGGACAAATCTTGATGCTCGTTCATGATTGACTTGTTGCGACGCTCGAGGTAGTGAATGTATTCAGTAGCCTTTGTCAAAACCGTCCCCTATACACAATGATTTGTGAGCATACATTTCATTACCTTGGTGAGATGCTGAGGCCGAAACCGGGAGACATGTTGCTTACCTTGCTGACTTTGGGGCCTCGTTGGCCTTGGTCGTCGCCATCATCGCCTTCATCGGGCATTGATTTTAGTGCTGGCACGGCGTCTCGAAGCTCCGATATTCTATCTTTGAGATTGGTCCGGTATTTCCTTTCAATGTCGTTATGTGCAGTCCTATCGCCACCCACTTTGGCCTTTTCTTTACCCTTATCGAGAGAGCTGGCATTGCTTGGCTTTTGGGCTTGCGATTTTTGCGGAGCTGGGGTGGCACTCGCTGATGTCGGGACCGAGGGTGGAGCGGTGGTGGGTGATGCGGACGAAGCCACTGATGCCCTTTGTTTGCCCTTGGCTTCCTTTTCAGGAGCTTGCTTGGCGGCTGGAACTGATCGGGGGGGAGACATGTTCGTTTCGGGCTTCATGAATTGGCTGAGGTTGGGTGTGCCTGCCAGACCGCTTATATCCTGCATGGGATTTGTTGCTCCCAGACTGCCAAAGCCGCCCAGGCCAAATGGATCACCGAACGCACCAGTAGGGTATCCAAACGAAAACCCGGAACCAAAGCCAGAAGGGGTACGTCCCGAATTCATGGCAATGGCTAAAAGCTTTTGCTGTTCAGCTTCACTCATGGCAGGCGTCGCACCCATGTTGAACAGGGGGTCCATCTGCAGACCCGGTTGTGGCCTCTCCCAACTCAGGGGAGTTGAGTATAAACCTTCTCGGGGCGGAACTTCGGTGGGTGGCGCAGAGTCGATTTTCGACAAGTGGTCGCTAATGTTGATCGATTCGAGGCCCTCATCGTCATCGGAAAGAGCATTGTCGAGAGCGCTATCGTCCATAAAATCTTCTCGTCGAAGACCTAGTGTATTTTGGGAGGAGTACAAGCCTGTGCCTAGGCCGGGTGTCGTCGACATGGTATTAAACGAGGATGTGTTTCTGGAATCTGGCTTCAGTACTAGTCCACAACGCGCACACGCACACACACGAGCAAACAGCTGTTAGTCATACCTTGGAAGAGCCTTCGCATTACTGTTTGCCCTTTGCTTGGAAAAGTCAATCTCAAAGCTACCTCCGCGATCATTATCGTCGTCATCGAACTGGATCCAGTAATCTACCGACTCAAGTGCGGCGGCATCTGAGTTGATTTTGGTGCGCTTTCGCTCGTGCCCCTCTCGCTTCCTCTGTGTACCGCCTGAGCCTGAGGGTAGTATACCGGCAGCAAGCGCATTGCTAGCCTGAGCGTATGGCGAAGGTGCAGTGAGCGGCGCTGCCATAGGGAGGTTTGCTTGGGTCGTCGGCGGTTGAGAATAGTTTGGAAGCGGCGGAGCAGAACCGACCGTAGTGAAATCGGGAGATAGCGTAGAGTCAACACCGAACCCCGCCGCAGCCCAGAGCGCCGCGGCATTAGCGGCTTGTTGCCTTGCGGCTAGGTCATTGCTTGGGTTCGGTGTTGAAGCAAAGAAATTGAGAAGATTAGGATCCATCCCGGCTACCCTATCCGGGACCCCGGAAGCATCAGTCGGTGGTATTGTCGTGGGCGAGAATCGGAGGACAAAAGACAGCTTAGTGTGACACCTGAAGGGTTCCGAGTGGTCGGAATGTGCCTGGGGATATCTGTTGGTCTCGGGAGGATTGAGGGTAAACTCAAGTCAAATGCGGGTGTTCGGCGGCGGGACTCAATCAGGGGAATCGTCTAGAGATGACCGTTGGAAACCGATGCGGACCAAGTGCGAACCGGTGTACTGTACGCGACAGAGGGCGGAGGTGCCTGCTGTTGAATGCGGAGCAAAAGAGAAGGGGAATAGGAGAGAAGGGAGGAGTCTACGGAGTAGAGATGTGGTGATTGGTAGATTGGCGTGGATCGAATGAGCCAATGTCGCGAGGATTGCCTGGAAGATCGATAACTTGACGATCGTCCCTCGAAACAATGCCAAGGTCAAGGATCCCGGGTGAGAAGCCAGAAGACGTGGGGAGAACGGCGGTGGTGACGGATAAAGGCGAAGTTGGAGATCTTTGCGGTGGGTAATTATTACCTTGTTAGGTCGAATTGGATTATTGGATTACGTGGGAAACGGCTTGTTTTCTGTTTTCGCTCTTTTTTTTCTTACAGCCCAAAAAGATATCCACAGTTTTGTGTTTGGGGGTGCACAGCGGTGTTGTACTCCCTGGACCTGGCCGGGACAACAGTGGATCCTGCCCCAAAGAGCAAAGCAAATGGGCACCATTACTCCGTAATAGTTTACAGGCGGACCATCCTGCTTCAGTCGGCGGAGGATGGCGATTTCGGGAAGCTTCCTGTGGATGCGACGCTACGAGATACTTGTAGTTTACATGTCTACTGTGCATACAAATGCCTCCAGACTGGCATTCTTGCTGGATATTGAGATCAGACTCTCTTCACGACGAAGACGAGGCTACAACAATCATAGTTCAGGCATCCTATGTTACAAATTGTCGGAACCCCTCAAGTCCTGATTCAGCGGTGTCCCTCTCCTGCTTTCTGTTCATACATGTATTTGCCAAATGGTTTGCCAGCAGTAAATAATCATACTGCCCTGGCCCACCTCATCCCCCGGTTGCATTCTCCCCTTTGACGTCAAGATGCTGTCGGCAAGGGGGAAAAAATTGAGGGGCAATATACCTTGTTCAAGCGAGAGCTTTGGTCCGAACATGATTACCATCTTCTCAACTTGTTGGGCTTTATGGGGCATTGACGTTCTCCAGCAAACCTATACTCCGTAATGGGGAATCAGTAGTGAGAAAAGAAGTGCTAACTTGGAGTTTTGACCCTGGTTTTGGTATGCACACGAAAATGTAATGGGAGACGCTCTGTGCCGGCCGGAATCTGGTTCGATAAAGTCCTTGAGATGGCCTGATTTGTTAACGATCAGGGGCTTTTGCAAAACTCTTACTCTACTGGACCAAATCGTATGATTCGCAAGGCTGGCGGGGCTGCGCCAAGCGAACCAAATGGGGAACAATAGGACAGCATATCTCGCTGGCCATTGGCCAAATAAATCCGAGCAGCCTTGTGTCATATTTGAGAGGCATAATGGGAAATGGGGGAATAAGGCAGGTAAAGATAGGGATTTTGAAAGATTTTATAATCCCCTGCCTTGGTCGACTAGGGAGTAGAGTTATTTTGTCACCAGTAGCCAACCTTGCTTCTATGTATTCGCATTCCTTGGGTATGTCCAATTTAAAGAAAAAGTTTTTTTTTTCTTTTGAATAATAATAATGAAAATCGCTAAATAAACATATGAAAATACACAAAATATATAAAGGGCCTTGTGGTATCTACTGAGATGGCCCAAATCAGCTCCCAGTTAAATGTCAAGGACTTTGGGACTGTAGGTTCGGAGACGGGCGTGAGGTGGCACGATTTCAGCAAAGCTAAAGTGGGGACCACGGCCCGATACTAACTGGAGGCAGGGGTATCCTCCGAGAAGCTTGGCCGGGCTGGCGAGGGACTTGAACCCCCATTGGGCAGGCCAAACAGCACAATCATGGGCTCACAACCCAATCCGGATGAGCACACGGAGTACGGAGTACGGAGCATGCCATTTGAATTAGGAATAAATTAGCTAGCTAATTGACAAGGCCGATGCGAGACTTATTAATATCCTATCGTCTGTAACGTAGACTTTCATGCTACACTATTCTCAAGACTTCTTTCCATGAAGTTTATATTGCACCGCAAGTGCGCAAGTGAATATGTATATGTGCTATACAATTACGGAGTATAACATAATAAATTGGAAATGTATGGGGACAATGGGGACTTCTAGGCCGGCTTTTCACAATTACCATTGTGGAAGGTTCCCTCGGCATCAAGGTAACTCCTTCCATAATTGCATTCAGAGCAGGGAAGAAGACAAGAGGATATGGCGCCTTGGGGGAAACTCTCTTTTCTCAAGCATACACATGGGATCGGGGAATCGCACTGGGGGTAAAAAAGAAAGACAAAGCAAGTCTTCGTCCAAGCCCTAGCTCTTTTACAACATACCTGAAGACTTGGGATAATATACAAGCCCACACTGGACGGACACCATGCACGCACAGTGCGCCTGTATGGCGTTGGCCATGCTTCTCTTTGTGTCATTGGCCCAAGCATTTTGGGGGGCCGGGGGTAGGCTTGACTTGGGTAGGTTTTTGATATATTACGGAAAGAGTGTGTACTGGTACTAATATTTCTAGGGGGGGTTAATTCACAACCAAGAGATGCTGAGCTGACCCGGCTTCCTAACATTTATGCTGTAGCCCTTCAAGAGCTCCAGGAGCTTGAGTCCCAGCCCCTTTGCCATCGAATTGCTGCGCGTTCCCTAGTCAACGACTGCCAGTTACTGGAAGGAAAGGATGAAGCAACCGTGTTGACTGATAGTGGCCGTGAAGTTCGTGATTTTGTGGACTTCTATGCTGCCAGCCTCGCCATATGTGATCTAGAGAGGGGGTCATTCAAGATCCCACAAGCCTGCCACAACTTTCGAGAACAAGCCCTGGTCGCAATCCCAGTCTCCAAGGCCCCGCAACTCCATGTAACTTCCCTTGAGATTGATGCCTGTCTTTCCGGTCTGGCACAGTCAGATTCTGCTTGGAACACCTGGATCAGTTACCGCCACAAGGCACTGCGATTTTGCGAGGCAGCCCGCGCCGACAATGAAAAAGGTATGCCTTCACAGACGCCTTGTTACCATATCGGACTGCTAAATCTGAACAGCACAGAGCCTTCTCCTCTACCAAAAACTTGTCAAGCTCCTTGAAAAGTTGACTGATGGAGTCCAGGAAGACTTGAGTCAAAGGGTTCAGGATGCCAACCGCAAGGTCCATAAGATGGAGCAAGTAATACAAGATCTTGATCCAATGACACGGAAGACCAAAGATGAGCTCTATTCTATTGAGAAGATGATAAAAACGCAACTGAGAGACGCTTTTCAGGTATCAATCGTGCTACTGTACGCCCAATCAAAAGCTAACCGCATTGCAGGAATCCACAAAGACATTCAAGAGTGGCCTAGCCGATGCCCATTCTCTCCAACATCTACTACGCGAACTGATGATCACTATGGACTCAAGTCGCGACCGTATAGCACAGTCCCAAGAAATAGCCATGCAACTTGCTATTCAAAAGACAGAGAAGGATTTTGGTGTTGTCATAGGAGCCCTCAGCTCTATTGCTGAGGCTTCTGTTGCTACTCAGCACCAATTGGCAAGTTCACTGCTGGTAACACCCGCTGTCCACATTCTAATATTGCCCCAGGAACGTTTGCAAAGCAATGCATTAGAAGTTTCCCAGAGACAGACACAAATTGGACTGGTTCGTCGGTATCTCGTGATTGTATGAGGTTTCTTTCCAAGTACTGATAATGGGAATAGGAAATGAACAGGATGTTAGGTCTTTCAGAACGACTATCGGCCGAGTACGAGTCGCAGAACGAGCGCATCAACAGAGCTGGGCAACAAGCTACTGAACTGCTGAGTATCCTATCTGAAGCCGCTACATCAGCAACCAGTATCAAGTACTCGATCCTTCGAAAGTCTGGGATTTTTGACTGGTGGCCGTATGTCGTATGTCCTACAGCGTCCTTGATTATGGGCTCCTATGGGCTCAAACCATCAGGGACCAGAAACGTCATGCTTCTTGTATTAGGTACATGAATATCTGCTTGCCATCCTTGGAGGGTATTTACTGATAGAACGGCGAAATAGGAGAAGTAGCTGGTTTGACAATCTCCGTCCTCGATGGAGATAAGTTCATCTTATGGGGTCAAACAATGTTGACGGCCTTTCACGAGCCAGAGACTCTAAACACAACGACAGCGCAATTCCTTGGGTAGATCTGTCATTTCGGCAGCCCGTTAACTCCATTTCAACAATTTTCCTTCCTTTCTTTCTTTCTTTACAAATCTTTCCCTTGCAGAGTTGTTTCCAAATTATCGGGGGTTGTTCATTCCATCTTGGGGACCAAGGACATTCTAGCACACAATTTCTTTCTATTCGGTCTTCGTGTATTGGGAAACGGTTGGCTTTTGGTTCGGTACACAAATCTGGGCATCGTGTCTTTTGGTGAGGGTGTTAGGCTTATTTGAGAACACACATTGAGCAACTGGAATTTTGAGCAGTAAAAATGTGACTGGTTTAATTTAAAGAAACGGCGGGGGCAGGTGCGCTTGGCGAGTTGTGCCCCAGTTTGCCCATGAACAAAGGAGAAATTTAGGTCCATGTGAAAAGAGGAACAACCAAAAAAAAGACGTTGTTATACAAGTAGGTGATAATCACCCGAAAGGCCTCCTTTTTCCATAAATTGGAAATCTAGACGGAGCTGTGTGAGCAATGCAATTTCGTGCCTGTTGAGAGCGTTGGGTGCTATGCTAACGACGCACTGTATGGCAACCACAGTGCCAAACAAAGCGCCAATCTTCAAGGAATCCTTCTTTTAAGTAGCCAGTCACTCCTTCCTCCATGGCCTCATCCAACTCAAGGTTTATTCTCCTTCAGTCCCCTCTCCATGTTGAAACGAGCAGATTTAGTCTGTCCACATTCTTCCGCAATTACTACAAATAGTTCGAATTAGGATTCTGCCTCTCCTTTTCTTTTCCCCGTTTCCCAGAGTTTCAAACTCTCTGGCCTGGCGTCCTACAAATCTCCAAACCCCCCAGCCCTCGCTCCTAATCATCGATCTCCTCTTTATTGCGCCCATGTCGTTGCTACGACATTTTCTAATTCACCTTGGTGCCAAGCATTATTTTTACTCCCCCTCCCATTCCTCTTGACAGTATAGTTCTGAGACCACCTCGGCCTGTTCACTCACGCACATCTGCTGGTCATGGATGATGACGAAGGCCCCGACAATGTCAGACCTCGTGCCGATGGCATGGCTCCAGTAACGGCTATATTCATTCATGCTGGCGCCGGGTTCCACAGTCGCCAGAACGAAAGGGTTCATCTAGAGGCCTGTAGCGAGTAAGATGCCCCTTTCCTATATTCCAACTCGCTCATGGGCGAGACTCTGCCCTCACTCCCAGTCTATATTCTAGTGCCACTTTGCTAATCTGTCTTGCGTTTTCTCTGGTTATTAGTGCCGCCATCATGGGTATGAGATTTCTCAAAGCTGGTGCCCCGGCAGTTGAGGCTGTCGAGGCCGCTATCCGGGTTCTGGAGGATAGAGAGATTACCAATGCTGGATACGGCTCTAATCTCTCAATGGAGGGTCATGTTGAATGTGACGCCACTCTTGTCGACCATTACGGCCGAAGTGGTGCCTGCGGTGCTGTCCCAAGTACGTCTGTCCCAATCTATCACATGGCAGTCTTAGCCTTGCGTTCTCCCCGCTACACCAAACCCGCCATCTTGCCGGCTAAGACTAACATGATCATTATTCTCAATAGACATCCGCAACCCCATATCCTTGGCCAAGTTGATTCTAGACAAGAGTAATAAGCCTTTAAGTCTGCGCAGGGTTCCCCCCAGCCTGCTCGTGGGCGAGGGTGCTCGCGATTTTGCCAGATCAAACGGCATGCCTGTGTTACCGAATGAATATCTTGTTTCCAAGGTTGCAAGAGATAGGTACAATCGTTGGCAAGAAGACCTTCGACGGGCCACGGCTGTGGGGGATACTCTTACCTTCCCGCGGGTCATCAGTACGTCCCAGCCTACTCGAAGTCTTTCAACAACCCCAGGCTTGCATTGTAAACCTCCCAACATCGCATCGCTCAACGACACGGTGGAGAGTGCCGATCCCTGCATGTCCGTGCCCGACACCCCAGAGCTTGCTGTCGACTCCGCTCCCATGAGACCAGGAGTGTCCAGCAAAGGCCGATATTCAACATCTTCTGCTAGTATGCCTCTATCGGAACCGGCTCTTCGAAACGTAGCCAATGGATCAGCACAGGATGGATCGACATCTCCTTCGAATCATCCTCTCACAAATACCTTGGCCAACTCCGAACCAACTTACGACGATAAGATCTATGATAGAGGCCTTAAGCGGTCCCTTTCGGAACTGTCTCAAGATTCGGATTTGATTATTGACACCGTGGGCGCTATAGCAATTGATTGCCATGGTCGCATCGCCGCAGGGTCTTCATCCGGCGGCATCGGCATGAAGCATCGCGGCCGACTAGGCCCCGCTGCTCTTGTTGGCGTGGGAACGGCGGTCGTTCCCGAGGAGTCAGGCGACCCAGACGGCGTAAGTGTTGCCACCGTCACGAGTGGCACAGGTGAACATATGGTTACGACGATGGCATCCCAGCGCTGCGCCGAACGCATCTACCACAGTACCCGCAGAGGGCTTAGAGGCAAGGATGTCTACGAAGACGACGAGGATGCTATCATGGAATCTTTCGTTAAAGCCGATTTCATGAACCACCCTGGGGTCAAACACTGCCCGTCGACCGGGGCTATTGGCGTCATGACAGTCAAAAAATGCCAAAGTGGCTATTACCTCTTCTTTGCCCACAACACGGAGTCGTTTGCCTTGGCATCAATGTCATCTCGCGAGAAAGTACCCGTGTGCGTCATGTCCCGTACGCAGATGGCAGATGAAGTCTGTCGGGGTGCCAGACGAGTAGCCATCAACTAGTTTGACTGGCAATAACAATTACTTTGGGAACGCTGGACGTATGACGTCGCGTGAAGACTTCATTGTTGTCTGGTACACTGATGAACCCAGGAAAGTCAAGTAGACTGGAGATCGACGATCCTATGACCCAAAGAGATGTATGTCATGTTAACCGCGTGCGCTAGCTGTGCATAATAAGATTTTCTACACCAAAGGTTGGGATGGGAACATCTGGTACAAGAAATTGGAGGTAGTGATGGTGTTCGCCGTATAATTAAGACGATAGACATAGACTGATTTTCATTTTATTCGTCTAAACCCAAATCTTGGTTTCCACTTGGAGTTGACTTCTTTTTCTAACCATACCAAACGCCCCCAGTTGAGTTGCAAGTCATCGACTATGAATTTAGCTCCTGGTGCTCTACAAACTCCGAAACAAAATGCCAAAGGAAAAGACAAGGTAATACAGCTATAGATATGTGCATGTTCCGGTGGGGCCCCTTCTGCTCAATCTCAACCCCACGCAGAAATGTGTTGTGTTGAAAGCTGAGCTATGGTTCATTGTGGTCTCGGCGTACCTGACGCACTGCCCGTCTCTTCGCGAACCACGCCATTGACAATCTTCTTTCGGCGCTTCTTCTTTCTAGGCGCAACAGCAGGCTTATTGCCATAATTGCCGAGAGCGAGTTTAGTTCCGCATGTTAAGCACTCTCCTCCGGGAAGGGCAGCACAAAATATGCTTAGGCAGACGGAACACACGAAGCCGACGTCTACTACGCGACCGTGGCAGAAGCAGGCGGCGCGGAAGTCGACTGTGTGGTGAGTGGGGGCAACAAGGGCGGCGCGGGCTTCGGCATCGGCGAGAAAGCCCATCATAAGATACTGGAGGAGGCCTTGGGGTTCGGTGGCGGAGAGGAAAGTGCCGTCGGTGATGTAGCTGGCTTGTTGGAGGAAGGTAGCGTTGCCGGATAGGGAGAGTGTGTCGATGGGGAGATGGGCGTGGGACGCGGCGAAGACGGCGTTCATGGTGGCGATGTACTGCGCTGGGTCGGAGTCGGAGACGGAGATGACGAGGATTCGGCCGTTCATGCCTGGATGGGAGGGGGATGCGGCGGTGGCGGCTGCCGTCTTTGGGGCCTCGGCATCGGCGCTTTTTGCGGTGCTCATGGCTATAGAGGACTTGTTAAAGTGGGAGAGGGCAAGGGAGAGACTCCCGGCGAGCTGAGTGGTTGTAGAGGAGAGGTCGGTTTCGGTTGTGGATGACACGAGATCACGCAGTGAGGCGAGAACGGCGGACTCGATTTGGGAGAACTGCGGATATTTATCAGCCGAGAAGGTCGGCGCAGCACTGTTCTCTTCCGAAGAGTCCGTCATTAGAACGTCTTCGGATGACGCGCCGTTGGTTGTTGCCGCGGGACGGGGCAGTGGCCGGGGGTACAGCCATACTGATCGGCGAGGGTGCGCCGCAATCAGCGCGACTTGGTTGGAGGAGCCTGCGGCGAGGTGGGCGTCGAGGAAGATGAGGAGGTTGGCGACGGCTCGGGATAAGGGGAGGACGGGCTCGAGGACTGCCCAGGCGCGCGGGTTGGTGTCGAGGATGACGGTGCAGAGGGATGGTATGTCCTGGGTGGTTTTGATGTCGTAGTGGTCCGAGGCGTCGACTGCGTTCATGGTGACCTCATTTGTGTAGAACGGCAGAATGAAAAGATAAAACAATGCCGTCTATTGGTTCTGGTTGTATGACTTTGTATTCGAGGTGACTCTAGCCCCCGATGATCGAGGTTGATCGGGGGTGGTATGGACAAGGCTGAGGTTGGAGGGGTTAGAAGGAAGAGTTTGGATGGACCTTTGCTAGTTTAGTTTTCTCGTGTCATTTTTTTGTGGAGAGCTTTCTCAGTGTAGTTTTCTTCGTCTAGGGATGTTACAGTGGGGTTCAGCTTGCCTTAGCCTCCACCCTCCCTACGAGAAACTCATTGACAGGCGTCTTGAACGATAGTGCTCTATCGCAATGCCAAAAAAGAGAGGATTAGAAGAATACTACAGGATGCTACAGGTGGATTGTAAATGAAATAGGATAGAGCATAAGTATCTTGGTCGCTTGCTGACAAGGTCTGCCCATTGCTACTCATATTATGTATATATTATGTATATTATGTATGTAAACTTGATAAAGGTTGAAATCCAGAGCTACTAATGCACACAAAGTTAGTGACATTAACAGTCATGATGACCCATATAATCCAGCACCTTTTGCCAATCACCGTCCATGCTTTAGCGATCAGCTGACCCCTGTTCAATTGAACCAAGAGCGCGAAAAAAAAATTCACAATTCGGGTAGTGATTCAAGGTTTTGCACCAGTTTACCAGTAGCGACTCGAGATTGCTGGCAGGCTGGTAACTTGAGGCCCAGGACCATTGAAGAAGCCTTTCTCGATGAGGTCGACGTCAATCCTGCAGCCATTTCTTCGTTCTAGTCTAACTCGCGCATCTCCGCAAAGAGCGTTCGCTGTCGCAAACCGACCTCCAAGCCGCATCCCACACAAAATTACACCCCCTCCATCCCCTTTCTGGGCCATGGCGGCATCCCTCGAAAACGGCGTTAAGCCAATAGAATTTGCCCCCAATCCTGAATGGACAAAAGCGGTCAATTCCAAAGGAAAACGGCCGCGCCAACAATCAAATGGTACCCAGACAAAGAAAAAACGACAACGTTCTAAGCGAGAGCGCAACATCACAGAAGGGTCTTCTGAAGAAGTTCTTCAAGCCGATGTAGACGCTCTTCTCGCCAGCCGCGCCGCCGAATCGTCGGAATCTACCGAAACTACCACCGATAGCTCGATTGCACTTCCCGATCTTGGCTCAGAGTTTGACGTTGAGGTTCTCGTTCTTTCGTCGACAGGCGATGGGCTCGCGGTGCGGAAGCTAGAGAGTACCGAGGCAGCGACGAGTAATACCGAGAACCACGTATACGTTGTGCCCTTTGTTGTGCCGGGCGACACAGCCCGGGTTCGGGTCTTCAAACACTTCACCGAAGAACATTACTCCCTCACCGACTTTCTTTCCGTCACATCGCCCTCGCCAATGCGCGATGACTCCCGTATCAAATGCCAATACTTCTCCAGCTGTGCTGGGTGCCAGTTCCAGATGCTTGACTACAACGACCAACTGAGTCACAAGCGAGATATAGTCGTCAAGGCGTTTCGCAACTTCTCCCAGCTCCCACCGGAGCTCATCCCGACAGTAGGCGACACAATCGGCAGCCCCTTGCAGTATGGTTATCGCACGAAACTTACACCCCACTTCGACGGCCCTCCAGGCCCCCGCCACAACAAGAGCGGTGGTCCGCGACCGGGGTTCGCGGCCTGTCCCGACATTGGCTTTATGGTCAAGGGTCGCCGCAAAGTCCTCGATATCGAAGACTGCCCCATCGGCACCGAAGCTGTGCGCAAGGGTCTCGTACGAGAACGCAATCGCATGAAAACCGACTTTTCGAAATACAGCCGTGGTGCCACAATCCTTCTCCGTGAAACGACTCAGCGATTCCTTAAAGATGATACCACAAACCCACCCCCCGAAACACTTGCCAAAGATGCAGTTCGTAGTGAAACCGACACACATGTCGACATCAAAACCTGCGTGACCGATAATGCTGCTACAACCATGGAGTACATCGACTCGCATGTTTTCGCCAACCCAGCAGGCTCCTTCTTCCAGAACAACAACTCCATCCTCCCAGTATTCACCTCTTATGTTCGCCAACACATCCTCCCCCCTTCAGATTCGACTGCCCAATCAGGCAGCAAAATCAACCACCTAATAGACGCCTATTCGGGCTCTGGCCTATTTACCATCACACTATCCTCTCTCTTCACATCTTCAACAGGCATTGACATCGCTGATCAATCCATCACATACGCCCGCCGCAACGCCTCTCTCAACGACTTGCCCCCTACGCGCTGCTCTTTCACGGCAGCTGACGCACGTGAACTCTTCCGTAACGTCACCTTCGATCCCAATGAAACAGCGGTCGTGCTTGATCCACCACGCAAAGGCTGCGACGCCGATTTCCTTTCCCAGTTACTGACATTCGCGCCAAGGAGAGTACTGTACGTCAGTTGCAACGTGCATACACAGGCCCGCGATGTGGGTGTGCTAGTCCGCGGGATTGGCGGCGAAGGTGAGACTAAGCGCGTGCGGTATGAAATTGAGAGTCTACGTGGCTTTGATTTCTTCCCTCAGACAGGCCACGTTGAGGGCGTTGCAGTATTGAACCGCGTGGACGATGCGTAGAGGACATCGAATAAAAAAATTAAACAACTGGAGTTTAGCACGGCACCCACTTGGAAAAAGTAGGCAAAATAGCTGTAGCTTGCAGATTCAACAGACTGTACGTACTCAATAAAATGTACCCCGCAGCGAGCTTATTGGTGATTGACTCTGCGAGACAGTCACGAGCCCCGCAATATTAGGAATTTCCCCCAGTCATCGAGACCTGAGTGCAACGTATGGAGACTTGCATGTAAACCTAAACTAGTTTAAAATACTTCGTACTCCGTACCATCGCCCATTCAGTAGGCACGAGTGGCCCCTGGATGCGATGCTGATGCCCCTGGACGATCCTACCCAATTGAGCAACTGGTGAAAACAAGTGCGAATGTCTTCGAAAGTTTATTTTTTTCGAGCTCCTGTTCACACGACCACACTCAAAAGACCAGTATGATGGAACTAAGCAATGTCGATCAGCTTGACATCGGGAAAAAAGAAAGTTGCAATCGGAGGTGCAATGCCTTGCCTCCCCTCCTTCCGGATGATCTGTCCACTTGTTCCAGCCGAATTCTTGGCAGCCAGCCCCAACCAGATTCATTTCCGCTCGTCTCATCATCGGCCATCCTTTGTTCTCCACTCAAGAACCTCATGACATGGGCTTCGGTACTTATTAGTAGCATCCTACTCCGTACTCGTTTCATTGACCCTTGTTCTCGACATTCAGTATCCCTACCTGTATATTTTATCGAGCACGGTTATATTTCTCGTATCGAATCCACTTGTAGTATTATTATCTCTTGCGGCCTGGCTTGTACGAGACATCCTCCGTTGCCGCACATCTCGCTTCTCACCACATCTTCGGGCAAACCGTTCTCAGAAAACTCAGCCTTGTCCGGGAATTTTGACTCCTTGCCAATGGCGAACCCCGTCTCTGCATAGAGTTAGTTTATCGTCGCCATCCTCCATATGGCATGAACCGCTCACTTACATGACTCCCTGTGGCTTGAGTGACACTCGTGTTCCAATATGAGAAGTTGAAGACACAAAGCTCTCCGTCAACAAATAGAGGCGCCTGGGCTATCTAGAGATAGACACAGCTCTCCGGATCGGGCCCGAGAACAAGGACCACGATGGCGCTTCTCTCTTTTTCCTCACTCTCCCCGGGTCGTCTGCTGCGACTAGTGATTTTGGTGATCCTCTTGTATTTAGCATTCAGCACTCTCCTTGTCCCATCCGCCATCTCTTTACCGTCTTTTTCTCTCTTCTCTCGCACATCGAAACGCTTCAATGTTGATGTTTTGAAATTCATCAATCCGCTGATAGGCACTGTCAATGGAGGTAAGGGCGTCTTGAGCCAAGCGGCCGAATGGCCTATTTTCTGACTCTATGACTGACAAAATTTTGTTCGCTGTTAGGGCACGTATTCCCGGGTCCGACACTTCCATATGGTATGTTTGTAATGTTGAACGTCTTTTGATGCCTTTGTTCTTCCGTGCAAAAAACCCGATTGACTCTCTTCATAGGCCTGGCTAAGCCATGTCCGGATTCCATGTCTCGGGGGGAGAATGCGGCAGGGTTCGTCTCTGACTTCAATCCCATATCTGGCTTTTCCCACATTCACGATTCTGGTATGCCCCGTCCTAGTCTAACTAACACCTGAGAGCGCCTGCTAATTGCCTGAGGTAGGAACTGGAGGTGTAAGTGGATGGCTGTTATCGCCAGTGTCTGATATTGCAAAGACATTACCTCTAACCTGGCCTTGCTCTAGTCGCCGTCAATGGGGAATTTCCCCATTTTCGCCCACCCCGGGTGTGCCGACGATAATTACACGAAATGTGCATTCACTACCAATGAACGGATGATCCTCCGAGTGAATGACTCCACCGAAGCCCGGCCTGGCTACATGGCCATCAATCTTACAAACACAGTTCGTGCAGAGATGACAGCTGCGATGCATACTTCTCTTTATCGATTCATATTTTCGCCCAATCAGACCGTTGAATACGATGTCCTGCCCGAGTTTCAGCAGGTGGCCCAGCGAGTCTCGGCACCCTCAAGTCCTCTCCTTCTTATCGACCTAAACGATTTGTCCAACTCACGATCTACAGGAGGTTGCCAAGTTTACCCCGAAAGTGGCCGAATGATCGGCCATGGTGTGTTCGCTCCCTCATTTGGTAAAGGAAATTACAAGGCCTACTTCTGTGCCGACTTTCGAGGATCCAATATTCGCCACGTCGGCACGTATTTAGGAAGGAATGTAACAACAAACGCGACATATCTAAGCACGATACCCCGAGGCTTTGCTAATCCCAGTGGCTCGGGCGGCACCTGGATTCAGTTTGAGCAGTCTCCGAACAATGAGATCCTTGCGCGGGTCGGTATCTCTTTCATATCAGTTGATCAAGCTTGTGAGAGTGCTGAACGGGAAATCCCCGACTTCGATTTTGATGAGACGACTCGTGCTGTCGAGACAGCATGGAGGGACAAACTATCGGCCATCGAGATCGATGCGACAGGTGTGAGTGACGAGCTCCAGACTGTATTCTGGTCTGGACTCTACAGATCACTCGTCTCGCCGCAAAACTATACAGGCGAGAATCCTCTCTGGAAATCGACAGAGCCTTACTTTGATTCATTTTACTGCATCTGGGATTCCTTTCGAGCCCAGCATCCTCTGCTGGTTCTCGTCGATCCTGCAGCACAGCAGCAGATGGTCCGCACGTTACTCGACATCTATCGTTATGTTGGTAGGTGGAACTAACTCGCTGTGATACTCCGAGCTTGCAGCAAACGCTGACACTGGATTTCGTAGGAAAACTACCTGATTGCCGGATGAGTTTCAGCAAAGGCTTTACTCAGGTGAGAACCTTTGACTAAGAGATCCGTTTTATATCTAGCACAGAGCCTGATAAACATGACAGGGAGGTTCAAACGCCGATGTCGTCCTTGTCGATACATACATGAAAAACATTACAGAAGGAATCGATTGGAATACTGCCTACGAAGCCGTTATCTCAGATGCTGAGAGTAAGTGCATCTTTGTTTGATCAGCTACAGTCCTCGATTGGCAGAGGGCAGGAACGTACAAAGCTAACATTCAGGACAGTAACTCCGGCGGACTGGAGCGTCGAAGGTCGAGGTAACATAGACAGCTGGCTGCAGTACGGCTACATCGCCTCCAACCACCGCGACAAGATCGGTAATGGACCACACAGTCGAACCGTGTCGCGTACAGTCGAATACGCCTATGACGACTTCTGCATCGCAACCCTAGCCCAGGAGCTGGGGTATCAGGACGACGCCACGAAATACATGAACCGTAGTGGCTTTTGGAAGAATGTATGGAACCCAGAGCAGCAGGATTTGTACCAAGATGAAAACGGCGAATTCCGAACAACAGAGTTCCGAGGCTTCATGCAGCCCAGGATGACGAATGGCACGTTCCAATACCAAGGCACGCGGACGTGTAGTCCCAAGTCAAACCCGCACAACTGCTACTTCGACACGTATGAATCGACGTACGAAGGATCTCCCTGGTTATACTCGTTTTACGCGCCCCATGACATGGCAGGCCTTATTGACACATACGGCGGCAAGAAGCCCTTTATCGAGCGACTCAACTATTACCACAGTTCGGGTATCGCTTACATGGGGAATGAGCAATCCTATTTAACGGTGTTCCAATTCCACTACGGGGGCAGGCCTGGGCTGAGTTCGTACTGGGTCAACGAGTACATTCCGAATCAGTTCAACGCGTCGATCAATGGAATACCCGGCAACGATGATTGCGCCATGGGTGCTTTTACAGCATTCGCGATGATGGGATTTTTCCCAGTCGCAGGACAGTCGGTGTACCTACTAACCGCACCGTTTTTCAACGAAGTTAAGCTGCAGAGTCGAACAAGCCGCCCAGCAATTATTCGCAGAATCGAGACGGAGCCGGGCGTGCAAAACATTTATATCCAAAGCGTAAAATTGAACGGCCTTCCATATACACGTAACTGGATTTCGCACGACTTTTTCTACCACGGAGGAGTACTTGAGATCAAGCTAGGAAGCCGAGAAAGTGATTGGGGAACCCGCGATGAGGACTTGCCACCAAGCTATCCACCGCAGCTACTGCCGAATTTCCCAGGGTAAGAGATGTCGTGTGGCGAGCGGAGATAAGAGAGAAAAAAAGGATGCCTTGGGGTGAGAAACGGAGCGTGTGTCTACGATATTATGACGAATTGTTGTGTAGTGATTATAGCATAGCACATGGAGTACTCGTACATTTGATACAAGCCGGCAATCACAAGCTAGAAAAGTGACGACGGAGAAAGCCAAAGGAGCCAGGAGCTTAGGAGCTTCCCAAAGTGGTAACACTAGAAACAGTGGTTTGCCGAACCGCCCCAAGCCATGGCAATACGGTGTATTACAAGTAAACTAGAATGAATGGCCGGTTTTATGCGAGGAATTTCCCTCGGTTCACGGTTGAGTGCGGGTACCCAGTCGAGTCGACAAATCAGAAGGCATATGTTTTCGATGACTTCATCCAAGCTCCCCATTTTTAAGTGACCAAGGCAAAAGAAAAAAAATGGACTTGAATTTTGACACCTATTAAATTTGTACTATTCAGTCACCCCCCTCCAACTTTTAGAATTGGCCCCCCCCCCACAAAAGCCAAAAGCAATTGCGGAATACCACCGTTCAATCTTTGGCTGCCCACGGTCTCTTTTGGTTTCAAATCGTGTTCTTTGAGCAGGCGGTGACTCAACGAGCGATTTATTCTTCTTCGCGATACCATCCCACCTCTGTAGATCTGGGTTCAGACTGGCAAGCGCGCACACACACACACACAAACACTCGAGCGATGAATTCAAGAGCTGCCCTCGGCCGGTGTCTTGCCCGGCCTGCAAAACCCCCCAGCACCAGCCAATGGCAGTCACTTAGGCCCCGAAGGTTACGGGTATCCTCCCTGGCCCCTCGATTTCCTCTCCCTCGCCGCACAACCCCGACTTCGACCCGCGCCTTCTCGACGACCCCCCGTTGCCGCTACTCTGCCGACGAGGATAGTTTCGACCCCAATAGCGTGGAGAGGGAATCAGATGAGGTGGATGTCTGCATTGTGGGTGGCGGTCCGGCTGGACTCAGTGCGGCGATCCGCTTAAAACAATTGGCGAATGAAGCAGGAAATGAAGACTTCCGGGTACTGCTGTTGGAGAAGGCCGGCGAGATGGGATCCCACATCATGTCCGGCGCCGTGCTTGAGCCCACAGCCATTAACGAGTTAATACCCGACTGGCTCGACGAGTCCAACCCCGACCGATTCGAACATGCGACGCCCGCCGGCAACGATAAGATGCGCTTCCTCACCGAAACAGCCACCATTCCTCTGCCTACCCCACCGCAAATGCACAACCACGGAAATTACATTGTGAGCTTAAACCAGTTTACAAAATGGCTAGCCGAAAGAGCTGAAGAGCTTGGAGTCGAGGTGTATCCTGGATTCGCGGCGTCGGAGGTCATCTATCGACCGGACGGGTCTGTTCTCGGCGTGGCTACCAACGATCTCGGCATTGCTCGGGACGGAAAGCCGAAGGCCTCTTTCGAGCGCGGTATGGAGTTCCACGCCCGTGTAACGCTCTTTGCGGAGGGATGCCATGGCAGCCTGACCAAGCAGGTCATCCAAAAGTTTGACCTGCGACGGGACAGCCAACCGCAGACGTACGGCCTCGGTATCAAGGAGGTGTGGGAGGTGCAACCTGAGAAGTTCCGACGGGGCGAGATCACACATTCCTTGGGATGGCCTTTACCGCGGGATACGTATGGCGGCGCCTTTATGTACCACTTCGGCGACAACCTCGTTACTCTCGGCCTGGTCGTCGCTCTCGACTACCCGAACCCTTGGATGTCCCCTTACAACGAGTTCCAACGCCTCAAGCACCACCCACTCTACCGCAGCGTCCTCGAAGGTGGAAAGTGCATTTCATACGGCGCGCGCGCCCTCATCGAGGGTGGTCTGCAGTCCGTTCCCAAAGTAGCTTTCCCAGGTGGCGCTTTAATCGGCGACACTGCGGGCTTCATGAACGTGCCTAAGATCAAGGGCACGCACAACGCCATGAAATCCGGCATGCTCGCCGCAGAAGCCACCTGGAACGCCATTTCCCAGTCTAGCGACGACGGCGCAGTCTTCCTCTACGAATACGAATCTTCCCTTCGCGAAAGTTCTATCTGGAAGGAACTCCGCGAAGTCCGCAACTTCCGCCCCTCCTTCCACACTCCTCTCGGCCTTTACGGCGGCATCATGTACTCGGGTCTCGAAGCCTTCATCTTGCGCGGCCGCGCCCCCTGGACCCTCAAACACCCCAGTCCCGACTACGCCGCTACGAAACCCGCCGACTCCTGCAAGAAGATTGAGTATCCCAAGCCAGACGGCGTCATCTCCTTTGACATTCTCACCAGCGTGTCTCGCACCGGTACCAACCATGAAGAGGACCAACCCGTTCACTTGCGCGTCGAGAATTGGGACGAACACGCCCAGAAGACGTGGCCCAAGTACAAGGGTCTCGAGTCGCGCTTCTGCCCGGCAGGCGTGTACGAATATGTCGAAGACGAGTCCAAGGACCTTGGCGTACGCTTCCAAATCAATGCACAAAAGTAAGAAGTTTTGCATTTGCTACCTGTCCTCTTCCCTCAAACTATGCCGCCCCCCCCCCCCCCAAAAAAAAAAAAAAAAGACTTATTAACTAACCTAATCCCATTAGCTGCATCCACTGTAAAACATGCGACATCAAAGCTCCCCTACAAGATATCAACTGGACCGTTCCTCAGGGCGGCGAAGGCCCAAAGTATTACATGACGTAGAACCTTTAAACATTACCTCTTCTCGGTCATATTTCCCAAGTCTCGTTTCAACAACAACCCCGGCACGAAGATGTCTACCTCCCGGCCTTGAAGCTTACACCAACCAAAAAGAAAAAAGGGGGAAATTCTACAGTACCCTCTTCGATAGTATATATCTCTGTGTATTATATACCCGGTGTTATTTTGGCTCGTGGAATTACAGGTGTAGTTGGGGCTTCATTACGTACAATGTATGACTGGAAGGTTTGACCTGTCAGGCAGACCTCTTTCCGTACCAAAACGAAATACAAAAAAAATCGAAATTTTTGAAAACTTGAGATGCTCTCATACCAAGCTACCTCTAGTCCTCAACGCCTTCTAAACAAATGTTTTCACGACAAGTTCAACATGCAGACTATAGCACATCGATACACTATTGCCATAAACGGCCAAAATAAAGCCCACTACCCGGTATCTATCATCATACACTGTTATTCACACATCACCCTGAGTCGCCATCTTGACCCCTTCAGGAACCTCAAACACTCGGCTTTCCTGACCGACTGACTGAGTGCAGCTGGAATTATCAGGCGGAATCCAACTGGGATTTGGAATTGCTCAGTTTTCTCCGTGCAGTTCGATTCTTTGCAATGGCGGGAATGGCGTTCCTGTACTCCGTAGGCGAAGGGCGCTTGATTGCTGTCCAAAGCTTCCTGTGACTAGCATGATTTGATACATGTACTCCGTATGCATTCAACATTGGAATTGGGATGTGTGATTATGGTCCCTGGGCATCTCTCAGCAACACGAAACATCTACCACCTACTCCCGTATGAAGCGAGAAAAAAGAGAGAGAGGAGAGAATCGACTTTGCGTCTGACGTCTTGTTTGATAGTCAACAAGGGATAAGGCTGAGGAATCTGTGCGCATATGCCATATTAAATATGGGGCTAACTCCCAAGATACCGAGTACAAGCTCATCCATCGCTCATTTCTCTCTAACATGAGGGAGACGGGATTCTTTGGTTACATTGCTATTCACGCAGAACCTCGATGCAGGGACCGGGCCAGATGGAATTTTACCAACATGTCTTGTACGGAGTAGTGTGACTTAGAGGTACGAAAATTGGTTACCGTGGTACTTTTCCTGCACGGACCATATATGGAAATTGGCCAACAGGCCATTAGTACTGGTACTTCTCAAGGCTTCCAACATGGAGACGGATTCAAGTGAAGAGATAAGGACCAGCGCAATGCAGAGATTTGGTTCATCAAGATTTTGTCATACATTTGTCCTGCTTGATAGCATGACATGCCAAGTTACCATTTCCCTGCCTTTTTTTTGTGCACATGCCGCGATTTAGGTGAGGAATAGCGAACGCTTTCTCATGGCCAACTCAGTCTTGAGGTAAGTAGGGGGTACTAAATCCTAGTCCACAAGCAAAGGCAGGGGGTGTAGTACGGAGTATGGTGGGGATTTGGAACCAGCCGTCCAGTGGTCTCAAGTCGCAGAGAAATTGGCTGGAGCGAGTCGTGATTCAGTGACTCATACACAACATCCTAGGCGCAACCATAAAAAAAGGAAACGGGATGCCCTGGTGGTTCACCCTGCCTGCTCTGTGTGCCAAAGCCCATAACACGCAAAGACAGTTTAGGATGCCGTTTGGTCGAATATTATGGGTGATTGAACCACAAGATACTCTACTCACCAGAATACTCTTAACACTTTGCTTTTTCTGCTGTTCTTCACGAGTGATCTGACAAGGTGGAGTTAAGCGCTACTTTCGAAAAGAAATGCGCCAGGGATTTAGTTGAGTGCCAAAACAAGGCGGAGACGGCCCTTGAACGAGTAATCTCTCGAACGAGTAATCGTGAGGGGAGGTCGGTTTGAGCCAGTAACTGGATAGAGCAGAGATGTCCGCTGGTTATGTTGTGTAGATATCGTCTCTCGCAGAGATGAGATGCAGATGTTTCAGAGGTAAGTAAAGGGTGCAAAGTAAAGAGTGCAACTGAGAGAAGAAAGCATGATGAAAAATTTTCTCAAAAGCAAAAGAGATGTGGGGACACTCGTGTCTGAGTATCAACGGGGGAGCCAGTACCCACTTCTGTTGAAAGAAAGATAACTGGCCCAGGTCGGGTGGATGTGTTGAAAAAAAGTGGGCGGTTGATTGCCCCTTTTCCACCTCGCTATTTTGTGAAAGTGCTCATACTTGTAGGAAGGGGGGGGATGAGTGTCAGGAAAAGCGAATGTCAAGTTTTTTTCTAAGCAAGGGGTAAGAAATGGCGACTCAGTATGCTTTAGATATGTGAATAAAGCACTGTTGCATGAATTGGGCGCTATTGGTATTGCTCATAATAGTCGCATGCTGAGTTAGGTGTGCGCTGCATTGTCTAGATGTTGGGAAAAGAGAGAAAAGAAAAAGAGAAAAAGAGCTTCTTGGACTGGGAGGAGAAAAAGGGGCTAAGAAGGGGGCGAATTTGTCGCACGACGGCCGAGGAAGACAATCGAACACGTAAGCGAGAAATGCACAAGCTAGTTGGCCAGCCCAGGCAAGCCCTAGACCATACTCCATAATACTACAGAGTAAACTAGATACTTGACTGCCCACCAACCATTCACGAAAACAGTAGTCTCTTGGTGATCAGTGGGTTGGATAAGCGCTATGTACTGGTACATTCAAATGTGATGGAGTTACTTCAGGGGCTACACAGTGGTACAAGGGAGGTCCTTGGTGGCGGCGGAGATAAATTAAAGAAGAAAGAGCTTTTGATTGGTTGGTTGGGCAGTTAGCGTCCTAATTAGGACTAGCCAGTTGTACCGCCACACTCTTGTTTGTTGCCTGTTGCCCTTTGTTCAGAAATTATAAGTAGTCGCCATTCCCCTCTCCCGCATGTTTCGAAAAAATTGGTACACCTGGAGTCCGACGTACGGCCTTACGTAGCGAAACCATCGTTTGGCCTCATTAATATTTTTTCCACATCACCACCCAACCCCGCGCCCTTCTTAATACACCTATCACCACCATCTCGATTCGAATCCCACTAGAGTCGATTTTGTGCGATAGTAAATATCGGTTGAGAGCGAACCGATTTGGACATTTGGAAGAAGAAATACCTTGCATTCCACCCATCCCATCGAAAAGGCATTACCTTTGACGAATCGATCGCGCAGATCCAGCTCTCTTTCCCCTCCCCCCTCCCTTCACCCCCCATCTTGCTATTATCTCGCGACGGCAGCCGCTTGATTCTAGCTCCTCTCCTTCTCGCCCTCCCTGCGAAGAAACTAGCCTTGCAGGATATCTAAAAGAAGCTGGAATACGCTTCTTTATTTTGTCTGTCCCTCTTTAGTCCGCGACCTCGTCCCTCGACAAGCGTCTTTGTGTCCCGGATTTTCGACGAATCGACGAAAAGGTCCCAGAAGAGAAACCCACGATCGTCGTTGTCCGATATTCGCCAGTCGCCGTGTCGTGTCGCATCACGTAGAGAACGAGCCAGTATCCTGTTAAAGTGACATCATCGCTGCCAACGCTCTGTCGTTATCGAGATTCAATCCGACGGCCTATCAATACCAGATCCTTGTTGGTTCCGAAGAGGTCTGAGGATAAGAAACTCGCCAGACGGACTTACGAGTATCGATTAGAAGGGGAGACATTTGGTTGTTCATCTCCATCAAATCGGTATGTGCTTGCCTTCATGTGCTTTTTTTTTCTTTTCACCTTCCGTGGATCTCGATTTTTGTGACTTTGGTCTCCCACCGCGTCATGGCCTATATATATTTTTTTTTCGCGTGCTCCATAAATAACTTGCACCTTCCCCTCTACATCATACATCGTACCTCTTCTCTGCCTACCTGCAACCCCCACACAATTTTCGGAGGGAAGCACCGCCGTGTCATTTCTATTCGAACCAGGAAAGAGCGAGGCGTGCTAACCTTATTTTTAGATCCGTTAACCTCGATTTGACATCTCACATCGCTGTGCAACATGGAGGCCATTCAGACCCATCCAGCCAATGCTGCCCAGGCAAAAGCCTTCACGGCCCCTGGATCTCTATCTTTCCCAACTGGTGCCCAAGAACTTACGCCACCTTCATTGGACGGTGACAAGATGAATGGACAGAAGCCAGTGTTAAACGGCGTTCAGGCTGTCAACGGAAATGGGGTGACTCCCGCCACTCCAGTTGCCACTCCCGGTGCGAACCCTGGCGCAAGTGGCTTGACGCCAACGCTACAGTATGTACTTTGATGCTTGATACCCTAGCGTCAAATTCATCTTGCTTACGTTTGTCGTCAAGAAATATCGTGGCGACGGTCAACTTGGATTGTCGGCTCGATCTCAAGACCATTGCTCTGCACGCTCGCAACGCAGAGTACAATCCCAAGGTAACTAGTCCACTTGCATTGCTCTGCATCAAGTGTTGAAGAAACAGTTGTTAACCTGGTGAATTTTGCGCCTCGCAGCGTTTTGCCGCCGTCATCGTTCGTATCCGTCAACCAAAGGTATGTATATCTTGTCTCGCTGGCTAAAAGGTGCCTCGAGTTGCTAACATGGACTCTTCTCTCTCCTATCAGACTACAGCTCTGATTTTTGGTATGTCGACCTTCCACATTTAACCAACTCTCGTCGCATTGCAGCAAACTAACTGAGTCGCAGCATCGGGAAAAATGGTCGTCACCGGTGCCAAATCTGAGGATGACTCGAAGCTTGCTTCGCGCAAGTATGCCCGTATTATCCAGAAGCTTGGATTCAACGCCAAATTCACCGACTTCAAGATTCAGAATATTGTCGGCTCGTGCGATATTAAATTCCCTATCCGACTGGAAGGTCTTGCCTCGCGCCATCACAACTTCAGCTCTTACGAGCCGGAATTGTTCCCCGGCTTGATCTACCGTATGATCAAACCGAAGATTGTCTTGGTGCGTTTTGGATTCCCACTTGTGTTGCATGTTAAGCCTCTATACTAATCATTTACTTTAGCTTATCTTCGTTTCCGGCAAGATTGTTCTCACGGGCGCCAAGGTTCGTGAGGAGATTTACCAGGCTTTCGAGATGATCTACCCTGTGTTGCAAGGTGAGAAACCCGACACCCCTTTTGCCAGGGAACATTTCTAACGTTTTTTTTAAATATCAGACTTCCGCAAGATCTAGGATATCAAGGAAGAAGCGTAATGCATCAGGAACTAGTAGTCGCGCCTTGCGAATACAACGCCAAAGTCGGATCCCCTGCGAAGGTCATGCATGCTCTCTCGGCATTAAGCCATGTTCCGCATTCCTCCATCGCCACTGTACGATACGCCTTTTTCTCGTTTTTTTCTGCCCTGCTATTCACGATACCACGACCTTTTCGCGTTGTTGTTCTGGGTTATGCTTTTGTTCCAGATTTACCAACACGCCCTGGTTTTGACCAGGTTCGTGTGGTTTCAAACGCACCTGTCTGTATTCTTTTCTTTTCAGTTTTCCGTTATGCATTGCATCGGCGTTAGGTGAAGGTCGGGGAGGGATGCCTAGGAATGGCTGGAGGGGACGTTTTATTTTTTTTTCCACCTGATTTTTCACTTCCCTCCGTCAGCCCAGGCTGTCATAAAAAGGCCAAAAAGATTTCTTTTCTTTTTTCTTTTTCGTTTCGACGGGCCGCACGATCTCATTACACACCATAGATTGTTTGCGATGGCTCGGGCTATCTTATCTATTCGCCCAGTCGTCTTAATGGTTTGCAAGACCTAAAAAAGGGAAAAGGGGAGGGTAATCAGGACTAACTACCCTGCAACTACCTAGCCCCAGATTGAGTTTAGACGGGTTCGTGGTTGGTTTCTGTTTCTTCTCCTTGTTGCAGAGTACCTACCTGGTAAAGGTCATGGATAACAATGATCAAATCTGCTGCGTCTGGCTCTGTAAAATGCCGATTAACAGACGTCCCATGCCCCGAAGTAGCACTAGACGGCCGTGACCTTGAAATACCAGTTCACGGACTCTAGCATTAGGAAAATATGAAATTGTGATTCTCTGATAACCACTTCGATCAAGGCAGCAGCCGGTGCCCATCTCTAGACGCAATCTTCGGTGTAGATCGATCTGGTAAGTTCGTAGGCGTTGGTAGAACGGAGAGACTGTAAACTTGGTCGACTTCACTACTCTGCCTGCCCATCGACGATGTCGAAACACAAGGTAGTTTGGGGACAACGAGTAAGGAAGAGAATGGAAAGAGGAGAGAAATGGGCAGTGCTCTGGAGAAAAAGAGTTCGTGTCGGTTCGGGGGATTTTCTATGGAACTTGGTTCCGAGGAAGTGTGCACAAAGAGTAGTTGGTGGTATGGAATGTATTGGGTAACAGAGCTTTCACCTAAGACCATGTA